>BQNB010016146.1:5135-49223 GCA_026074375.1 Tanacetum coccineum
AGTACGAAGGGAGATATGGCACATGACTGATACATGTCACAATTTCAACCCATTTACATATAAATGGGTCAACTTGTGTTATGTTGTTTATTGGGTCAGTAGTCAAACAGATTGAAAATCGTCATTAACGTATTTTTAGTGCATACAATGCCAACCCGACCATTTTCCCACCTCTAAAAATGCCATACCGATGCAGAAGACTTGAAATTTAGTATGAGAAATCCTGAATGCATTAATTTACTTGTAACTAATACAAATACTAGTCAGACATACACCAGGACCTACCATAATCATAAGGATGATGTCACAATTTAATTGTCATCATAAATATCATTTAGTGAGCCATCATTTGCTACTAAACAGTTATAAACAAGTCATTCATCCAAAAAGCAGGATACGGAGCATGCACAGGAAAAATGTTGACCACGATTTCTAACTTCAAAAACCACTTCCTTGCAATTCGTGGACAGGTAAAACAGTACGCGTCGGTAGCACATTCATAATGTCTTCATCTAACGACGGCTGGATCATGTTTTCATTGGGCAAGTCCTGTACAGGTATAGGCAGTACGCGCCGGTAGCACATTCATAATGTCTTCATCTAACCACGGCTGGAATATGTTTTCATTGGGCAATTTCTGTACTGCTCTATCCTGATTGCAAATACCTTTTGTTTAGCCTTTCATGGCTAAGCGACTATTCATTAGAATGTACTTCATCAGTAACTCTAGGATGGAATTTGTTTTCATTGGGCTATTTCTGTACTAGGAAAAGAAAGGATAATCAGTGGAAGTTAAATACATAATAACAATGAAAAAGAGGCCAAAACTTAATAAATAATCAATGGGTCCAGACATTTTTGTCTTTGTGAACCAAAAACATTCGTTACGTAATTACGTAAATGTCATCAAGAATAATAGATTAATAGCCCAAATAAAAACATGACATATATAAAGTTTTAAATGTTGTCAAACCTCAGGTTACAATAAAACTCAAATTGACTGTCTGGGTATATTATTTAAGACGAATCTGCCATTTCATTATACTACATGAGTAAGTCAGACTTTTTCAGAAGTTACAAATTGTTATGAGGTAGGGGGGGGGGTATTTTATTTATTGTTTTTTCGTGCGGTTTTTTTTGACAACAGATTTTAACGGTATATGATAACATTTCTATACACTCTAATTTTACAACCGCGCATATTTCATAACAGTTGACAAATTTAAAACTACTTTTCTCGGAGCTTTCTCAAGACGTATTTCTTCTAAACAACGTCCTTCAAACTACCTATGATACTTCGGTAAATCCACGCTTTATCCCATAAAGATATGAGGTCCTTTAGATCTTAGTATGATATAGTACTATATATAGAGAATGTCAGATCTCTATCTATGTACATGTTTGTGTCTCTCTGTGCGATAACCCTTATACTTCCACTCCAGTATTCTTACTAAGTATCTAGTGATTTCGCCAATCCACCCAGTCTAGACTCTATATTCCCTAGTATAAAGATCCGCAAGACCTTTCCAGCCTACATGATTCCATCTACGCATTTTATCATCGTCGTCACACTATGTCTTTACAGAGACAGTCTTTGAAAGACCGTCTTTAGTTTCTCGCCTAGTGACTCTAGCCAGCTCCACAATCGCCCATAACTGCTCCCTAATAAACAAATCTTATTGAAGACTAGAAAAAATTGACGGTAGCAACTGCTCTTTTTCTCGTATATACCTCTTATTAAAGCATATGCATGTAATGTAGTTTCTAGTGGGAAAAATACAAGGTTGTGCATGACAAGATAAGCAATGAAAAGTGACAGACAAGAAGTCGATCAGTCGCAAGAAAAAATATATATCTTTGGAATCCTTTTGACTAGAAAAAGGGCATAATTATCAATTTAACTCCATACATTCATACCAGAACTTAGATGAGACAAACAAAGGATGATCCACAATATCATTACCCGTAAAAATAAAAATACTTTGAATGCTTGATCAAAAGTTCTCTGATTAGATTATCTTATCAATAGCGCGAATACTGGTTCCACGAGTTTAGGTAATTAAAAAAAAGTGAGAAAAACAAAACTATAACTCTTTACGAACGCAGAGAAGCTTTAATTTGGGAGTAAACCCACCTATTTAATAGACTTTTTAAGATAGCCAGAAAGTTTCTGACTTGATATCAGTATTATAGCGCCGAATACTGGTCACGAGTTGGGTACCACAACTACTAAGGTCAAATTCTTCAGAATCTATAAAAAGTGCACAATCAGGGATTGATCACATTACTCATAGTGATAATTTAAAGGAGTATTTTCCATCGATTGACAAAGTTACCAAATATCATAAACATATAACATGGAGATACTACGCTTGATCAGTACATACAATATATTTTGAAATTTGGTTCATATCATCTTTCATTGTTTGGAGACATAAAGTATGAACAAAATAAGCATGGCCTAGCATATATCATTTTTCAATTCTTATACAATACAAATGGAAGCCACATTAAAAGGTCAAAATATATAGAACTAAATGACTATACAGATCAAGCAAGGAATACCCAAGATAGGAACACAAACAAATATCTCTAGATATATACATATAATAATAATGTATAAAAGAACCTATATTTATATATCTAGCCAATAATCAAAAAGTCAAAAGTTAAGTATAAGTTATGCAGAAAGACAAGACTCTTTGAGAGATTTTATCATACATCTTATGTGAACTTAGTGCATCATAATACGAAACTAGTGCATCACAGTTATAGAATAATGTGTATACATTTTATCAAACACTTGGTGTGCATGTTTCATATACACATTTTCCATCTAGTTTTATTTCTCAAACACATACCAAATGAATTGTTTTAGATTAACTAAACACATTAGCAATCAACAAAATAGATGAACTAATTACATTTAGATATTCAGATTAACATATAGTAAATTAACAAAAAATATATAAAAAAAAAGATTAAGATCTTACTCTCACTGTCATTAGCAAAAACTTTATAATAGCAAATTATTAAATTAAAACTAATTATATCTATTACATCATATAAAAGTTAAAAAAATCTAAAGACTTAAGTAGCAAGATGGGCAGGTTGCACAGGTATTAACGGGTCATTTTTGTACAGGTCGTCTGACCAGCAAACAATATTTAGTCCACTTATTAGAAAAATAATCATATACACAATTAACATGTTAACTATGATTACAAAAACAGCATTGTTACAATAAATAATCAATATATTTCAAAATTCTGAGTTAAACAACTCACATATTCGTTTGCATTAAAAATAGACTTTGGAAGACTTTTAACCCAGTTGACCAGTTTGAGATAAACCAACTTAAATGGACCCATTAATAAGTAAATGGGTCAAAAATGCAACCTAAATAGACAGCAGAAGAAAATACATACCGATGATCTTTTTTGTGTTTTGTCTACTTGATTGCAAGCTTGAACATTTTCCACAATCAATACATCTGAATCTGTATCTGAATCACGTGCACCATCATCTTCATAGTTCACCATTTGTCCATGATAATCGAACTGATTAGAAGATACTTGTGTTTTTAGGAACCTCGCATAATCACGCTCCACAACAATATCCTTATTAGGTTCTGTTATAGACTTTTGCTCATTAATCTTCTTCTTTTTTCTGGACACTTCTTCTTGTATTGAAGTATCCCCTATTGTTTTAGCCAGCCTACGTTTAACCCTTTGATCTTTGGAAGAGGTTGCTTTATTTCCATTATCATACATATAAGCTTGCAAGTCATCAAACCCATCTGATTGTTCCTCCTTTTCATACTCGAGATAATCAGGTTCCTCGACATTTTGAGAAATATTAAGCTTATATGATCTTCCATTTTCTGTGAGATTCTCCAAAAACATGCGATACTGAGGATCTATATCCTTTTCGTCTTCATCTTCATCATCTTCTTCATCTCCATATTCATTTCCGTCTTCATCTTCAATTTCATTATCATTGTCATTAACTTCATTATCATCGTCATTTTTATGTTTTTCTTCAGCCAAGCTAATAAGAAGCCATGCAAAGTCACCATCGACTTCTCGATCACCCAATTTGCCACTATTCTTCAATTCATTTAATTCTTGTTTGCTGATACCAATCTCACACCTTTTAAGACCATACATTTTTCTAAATAACCGTGGCCTGTGATCACCATTGTAAAAGGCCGCCATATTTGGATAAACAATCAATAGTCCACCTCACTATGATCAGCTACATAAATTTAAGCACACGTTGATTTAGTAACATAACAACCAAACCCTGTTCATAAAGAGTACAGCTAAATAAAAATAAAAAAAAAAAAAAGAAAAAAAAAAAACAAGGGTACAAATAACATGGCAATACGTGAGTGTCGATGTATCTACGATCTATACAAACTCGCATCGAAGATTACATACAGCTGAAAAGTAGAAAGTCATGAAAGTTAATATTGCACCAGATATTAGTGAATGTATCTGGTCATGTCTTTTTGGTGGGTACTACCGAGATTAATCAGGATTTTAAAATGTAGGCTGTCAATAGGCAAAAAGCGCACGCATCAAGTTTGTGAGGGCACTATTTTTTACGAAACACTCTGAATTATAACTAATACACAAACACATTTAAACCACTTAGAGTCACACAAAACTTACAGAGCAGAGATTCGCTCACTTCTTGATTCCATATGGCTTAAACGCTACGAATAGTAGAAAACAGTGATGATGATATGCGGCCAAATGCGGCGATGGTTGCCTTGGTGGATGCGTACCTGAGGCGTTCACTCACCATGTACACGGTGATGTTAACTCATCACAGGTTGATCTAATGCAACATGGTATGCATGACATCGCCTCACGCAGAAAGCTCTTGATGCACACTTATTTAAACACAGAGAATAATATTCAAGCACAATCGCAAACACATCCAAATATAAAAGGAGATATAAAATTAAAAACTCTAGATTAACAAATTCGCAGACAACGATAAAGTTTTCAACCACTAATACAATGCGGAAAACTAAGCAGTTTTGTGAGCACATATCCAAACACCCCTGATATACAAAAAAAACATCAGAGCATTTCATATATCAAAAATAAATCAAAGCATGCATTCTAAGATAATGGCTTATTTCCTAACAAAATAAGCAAATAAGCACTTATAAACTATTCAATCACAACCTATTTGCCTTGAACAAAACAGTTATAAGTGATTATAACTAAAACAGTATCATATGTATAACACAATAAGCAGATAAGGAGCTATTTAAATAACTTACTCTGATTTCCCCTAAAACTTACATTCTTCCTAAAGGATTAAATTCTTGAAAAGAAGAAAAAGTTATTGGAGATATAAAATCGAAAAGGAAAAACCCTTTGCTATAAATGGCAGAGACAGGAAAAAAGAAAAAAGAGAGTGGATTTTTGGTTGCTTATTATATTCTTGATCACCCATTCAATCAAATCGAATCACATAATTCACCCCATGCCCCGGCCTCACGGGTTTTATATAAACGGGTCTTTCTTTTTTCCTGCTAAAGTTGTGAAATTTATAATTTTAAAAGAATATTCCCTCTATCCCACATTAAATGTTCACTTTGATTTTTTAAAGTCTTTCTTTTTCAACTTTGACCTTAAATATTTTTTTTTTGTTATGTAATATTTGATGAAAAAGATATGAATGAATTGAGTTTTAAATGTATTTTTCATTGGTATAACTTTCATCAAAAATTACGTAACACAAACAAATATATTTAAGGTCAAAATTGAAAAGGAAATATTTAAAAAGTCAAAAGTGGACATTTAATATGGGACGGAGAGAGTATTAATTAGTTAAATGTAAAGTGAAAGAAAAAAAATAGACTTTACTAATGATTAACCTTTTCTTTTTCGTCGCAAGACAATTATTTTAGGAAGGAAACAGTACATAAGATGGAAATGTGAATTTAGTAAACCGGTAAATCGATGAGGTTTTTACTATTATATACATATACTATAGGGGGGTTGAAACGATGTCGTTTCTTCCCCCTTGCTACAGTACATTTTTTCCCCATTTTATTGGGCTCCCACTTTGGGGTGGCCCAAATGTTTTTTTTTTAAATTTGTTTGGCACAAAATAGGGGAAAAAATATTACGAAAGTACCGATTTATTCAGATAAAAAAATACGCGGAAACATTTTCGATACCTAATAACTTTAAAATAATCGACAGAGTCACAAACGTACAACTTTAGATTGCATTAAACTGTGTCATTTTACGCCACTAAAAACCATAAAAAAAACCCCATATAGCAAAAAAAAAAACTTTAAACATGAGGTCCAACACATAAGCCCATATAATATTAAACATGAGACCGAAAAAATAACTCTTGGAAAGAAAAAAAAAATAACGCCCCGCAATAACGCGCGGGACATAAGCTTATATATAAAAAATTATTAAACATAATGCCGAAAAAATAAACCCACACAAATATTGCAATGCTTCTGACGCCCATAAAATTATATTTAAAAAAAATTCGTATAGCAAAATAAAAACAACCCTTTAAATATGAGTCCCAACATATAAGCCCATATAAGCAAAAAAACCAACTATTAAACATGAGACCGAAAAAATAAACCTACACAAAATAAAAAATAAAAATTTACGCCCCGCAACAACGCCAAAAAATTAATGCCCCGCAGCAACGCGCGGGTAACTATGCTTGTTCATTCTAGTTACAAAGGACAAACTTTTGATCCTATAATGAGCATTTAGTAACTAAACCATGTAACTCGATAAGATTTTACTTTTGTAGTATGTTTAATAAAATTAGCCTTTAAAAAGGTAAATCTTTTGAAAATGCTTTAGATGCGGCGAATTACCTCTTCTTTGGAATGTTTTTTTGTCGTTCCGAGGTTGTCTCACGAATTACCTCTTCTCTTAAAGAACTTTTTAAAGTCTCTAACCGCCATGGCGTATTCTTCATCTTCACTTCCGGAAGTCGAACTTCACTCATTCATAGTCTTATTTCTTAGCTTTTAAAGCTATGAAAAGAATTTCTTTCTCTCTTAGCTTGACTATTTATGCATTTTTCTTTCATTAGGGGCATTTTGGTCATTTTACTCTTATTGAGATTTTTAGGTTTTACAGGTGTTAAGTCTTTTGACTCTTCAATCGCCGTGACCTTTGCTCTCCATTTAGGATGTAGAGCCCTAATAAATTTTCTAACATAATTCTTGCTAGAATAACCTTCATCAAGAGCTTTTAGACTAGTAATGCTAGTATTAAATCTAGTAAAAGCACTATCTATAGTTTCGTCTTCAGAAATGACGAATTGTTCATATTGTTGTACCAAAAGGTCTATCTTGTTATCTTTGACTTGGTTATTACCTTGATGGGTGATTAACAAAGTTTTCCAAATCTTTTTTTTCGTATTACACATAAAAATTCTTTCATATTCTTTTCTTGGCAAAGCATTGTAAATGACCATTTTAGCTTCGTTATTTTTTGCAAGCTTCTTTTTAAGATCGTCGCTTTGTTTTTCAAAAGGGATAATCTCATCTAATTTGGTTTCCGGATTTTGTTGAATAGGTTTGAAATCACCGTTAGTAATAACATGCCAAAGATCAAGATCTTTTGATTTAACATATGTCTCGAATCTATTTTTCCAATAGATAAAACTGTCACTTTTAAAAAGTGGTGGTCTTTGCATTAATTGCCCTTCTAGATATTTGTCAGAATCCATTGATCAATCCAAGCTTTAAAATACAGTATATTTTAAAAAATTTGAGTGACCTTGGCTTCTGATACCAATTATGGAAACTAGAAGGGGAAGGGGGTTGAATAGTTTACAGGTACTTAGATTCGAGTTGTATGTCCAACCAATCAACAATATGAATCAACAAAGTAAATATCTACACTAATACTAATGCTGTGTTCTCGAGTTTTTATAATAAAGAAAAGTAAAGTAAAAGGAAGGAAAGTGTTTCACCCCAATTTTGAGAGGAAACACTTTACTTTCAAAACTAACCAAATTACACTAAATTTTCATTTATTTTCCTTTCCTTTTCTTCTTTAAGTGCAACTCAAGAACACAACTTTTTCTATTTCTTTTCATTTACTTTCCTTTTCTTCCTTGGCTCATACTCGAGAACACAATGTAAATAACAATCACAACAATATAAAGAGATGAGAAAAGGAACAATCAAACCAAGACACCAAGATTTATAGTGGTTCGGCAACGAAGCTCTTCTTCGCCCTACTCCACTCCCCGAGTATCCTACTCGAGATTTCACTATGTCAACAAGCTCCCTTCAGGCGGAGAAAACCGTTTACACGTCGCTTACGTTGTTTTCGACACTAAGCTAAATGTCGAGTCATAATCTTAGCTAGAACCAATCTACCACTTCACAAACACTATACACTCACAAGATCTACACTATCGGATTTACACACAATCCGAATCACACAATTACACAAGATAATTACAATAGAGATTTGATACTTAGAAGAAGAGATGAGAGATCACTAGATAACAATTCGTTTCTTGACGAATACGAATGTTCTTCTCTTGCACTTGATTAAAAGGAGAGATAAGAAGAAGAGATTAGATCACTTGAAACAATATCTAAGAATGTTAGTGATCAAGATATTTAGAGAGAGAAAGAAGGTCGCATACAAAACATGATAATTTTAAATGCAACCGTCATGTAGAAAGATGTTAGCATTTAACATTTAGGAGCATGTGTTATTTAGATAAATTAAGAGATATTTTATCTAAATTGCTAGACAAGACAAACGCATTTACAATTGACATGCATTCAATAACTAAGCATATAAACGTTGATCATCAAGATAATCATGAAGGCATATAATTGCATTACACGGGAGCAAGTTATCATCTTGAAACTTCAAAGCACATATGTGAGTTGCAAGTAGTCTAGATTGACTAAGGATAATTCTAATTTCTACTTGTTTAATATGCACTCTTAATGAAGTACAAAGTCTATCAATGTAGACTATCATTAGACATATTTAGGAAGAGTCATTTAATCAAATTAGAGAATGAATATGAGACTATCACTAGTGGTGCTCAATTCAGGCTAAACACGACCATTTTTACAGGTTATACCACAAACCTAACTTCACTCTTAGAAGCAATTCAATCGTTAGGTCAAATTAAATTTCTAGTGCAATAGGTTCTCCTGTAGTTATTCTCATGTTAGAAAATATAAAATTCCTATATTTGCCTAATGAAGTGTAGCAAAGATAAAATTTGTATTATCTTTTCATAAATGGCCTAATATGACTCAACTAACATGCTTTAATTACGGTTCACATAATCCTAATCAAGATGTGTAGAATTTTAAGGTTGAATGAGAGAGCAAGCAAGTTGTGGTAGGTATGAGAAAGAATGAGTTATCTAGGACCTAAGAGTATGCTTAAGAGTGACAATGTGTAATGCTCTATATTAAGAGCATTCAAGGAATGCACCTTTGCATGTCTTTTATGAAAGGAATTCAATTAAGGTTATTTACCTCAATAGATCTTGTAAATGTTTCTTTGTAGAAAAAATGATGGTTAACTAAAGTTTATTTACATGTATGGTGGAATTTTAAACAAGAGATTGACAAAAGGAAGATGTTTAAATTGGATGCCATAGGGCGGATCTTCCTAAACCGAAGATGGATTTAGGACGAAGGATCCATCGATCCGTGGAGGTGCCAAATTTGGTCTAGGATCATTTTCGCATTATTTGGGAGATGGTGTTGGTTATTAGGAGAAGCGTATATAAGTTATAAGGGTTATCGGTTAGAGTTTTCAGAAATGACATCCAAGTCTTGCTTATCAAGTTGGAGTACTTATGAGTTTCCTGGTGAAAATTTATAAGTTGTTAATCCAACTTAGAGTGTGTTAAGTTTAGCATGTATAAGTTGACCATAGCTAATGACACAAACATTTGAACACTTTAGACTCAATGAGACATCTTCATTGCAAGTGTGAGTTGCAATTTGATGACTAATCTTGTTGTCTTGCAATCGACTTCGTGATTTCATGTAATAACCAAGGATTGTTAAACATGTAGACTCAGAAAAATATCTATGGTCATTTGATTGATATTTTCGTGATCTAGATAAATCTTAATCTCGATTTCATGTTCATATTCCAAATTTGTGATTGGATTGAATAGTGAGATTGATTATAGTTTGAATAATAATCATCTTTATATTCGAAATCCTCTTACGATCGCTTATTGAAGGAAAGCAAGATAATTGTTTGTGGAATATATTCAATTATTCCTCGTCCTATCCTTAGATGGTTAAAAGGTTCTCATTTGGCGAAGAAGAAATATTATCTTATCTTGCGTAATAAGTAAGAGTAAAGTTTTTGATGAGAAGGAGGAATTTAAGTTTGGGGTTGCATGCTTTTGAATTGTTTTGAGCAAAGTTTCATATGTTTGCATTTTGCTATGTTTGGTCTTTCGGAGACGATGACTTTACACAATTGCTTGCAATGGTAAATTAATTGAATATTTTGGATGAAACAATCAAGTCGTCAAGCCTACTTCATTGTGTATTCTTATAATATATTCGCAATCTTTGGAACACACTATTGGACAAAGTGTAGATCAATATGACTTCATTTTTCACAAGTGCGAGTTATGATCCGATGCATATTCTTGTCGTCTTAGAAAAGGATGTCGTTATTTTCATATCAATCGAGTGTGATTGAGTATGTAGGTTTAAGATAATATCTCTTGTTACATTTTGATATAATTCAAGCTTAGAAAATAAGAAATCGATTTCTTTGTCCTATACTCGAAAACTTGTCAATTAGATTCGATAATAATATCAATCATAATTTGAATAATGAATTTGATGTATATTCAAAATCTTTCTTGACCTCTTACGAATACTACTGTTTTTAAAAGATAACACAAATAACGATTGTTTCTAGTTTATGGTGTGTTTCATTAATCCTAAGACTAGTTGGAAGGTGAGGTTGATGAATAATGACAAGTTAATTTCTTACTTCAAGATTGTTATATATTTTGTTTGTGCGAAAAACTATTTGTTGTTATGTATAGTATGCATAGTTTTTGACATTTTATAAGTATATAAATGATTTTCCTAACCATTTTGATACATCACACATCTTTTGTAAAATACTATATGTTTATAAAAAGAATGTAATTATGTGTGTGTGTTGGAACAATGCAAGCACAATCAAAGTTCAAAAATACATTTTTTTTACTTAATTACTAATGTATTGGTACAACATTTTATTTTGTGTAACCAACCCATAGTCAAACAAGTCAAGACGATGAAAATATTTAGACATCTTGTTTGAAGAGAGTTAACGTGTTGGAAATATTTTGGTGACGGGTTTTAACATATGATCTTATGACAATATTTTACCACACACTTGACAAACTATTGAACTTTTATTTCTAAGTAAGTTACTACACTCAAAATGATTTACAAGATGTTTATGTAACACTTGTAAATATAGCGATCTATGCTATATGCAATGCACAAACAATTTTGCAACCTAACGTAAGAAATCTAGCGTAATTCCTATTAGGCATAATCCGAAAAACTAGTAACAAATAAATAGTGTGCATGGCATATGTGTTTAGATATATAAGTAGCTCAATTACAAGTAGCAATGCTCACTTAATAATATCTATTAACAAAATTAAGACACAAGTAAACACACATAATCATCTAGCCTACACATAAAGATATTCGTCGTTGTTTTGTGTATTAGATACAACGTTGTATACTTACCTTGATTTTATTTGAAAATAAAATAATTTCCTCCCCATATAGTTCCTCCCCATTTCAAAAATTAATTAAGATCAATATTTTGAAAGGACAAATACACTATTTTTTTAAAGATACATCAACTAGAAATGCCCGACTCAAAGGAAAATGTAAAATACAAGTTTTACGTTTAAACGGAACTCAAAGTTTTGACCACTATGTAGTATTTTGCATTTCTGACTTGTTTAAGTTAAGAATGAAGTCTTGGAAGTTCTTTTAAATGAAAGTAGACTCAATTATCTTTAAAATGGCAGGTGGCACGACTTCTACGGACTTACGGTTGATTTTATATGATTTTTCGAAGTTTGCCAAATTCTGACGAACAGACAGACGACCCCCATAAAGGTGACGGCCCCCAGATATATTTGGGGGCCGCCCTAACATTTATGGGACCGCCACCAGTGACCCCAAAACACGTTTTTTGTTCAAAATCATTTGGTGACTTAACTGTAGAACATAGGACTTTAAAAAGTTGTTCCAGCACATAAATTTTGTGTTTTAGACATCATTTCTACTCTTACGACTTAGACAAACATAAGTTGGCACTTCCAAGTTCTTTTGAGAAAATTTTCCTTCAAGCTAGTATACAAAGTATATTTAATAACAAAACTAGTACGAATCAAACAACAAAACACTTTTCATATTTAATCCCCCTTCATGGGTAATTTGATACATGGATCGTACTCTATTTTAAAAACCATTTGTTTTGAAAACTAGAGCGACGTGGCTCCTGATACCAATTGTGGAAACCGTAGAGGGGGTGAATACGTTTCCATTTAAAAACTTTAAATCTTTTGTATCAAATCACCAATCAAGTTTGACACAATATGAGAAGTGTTGATTATAGATCTACAATTACTAATACATAATCTAACAATACAACCACACTCACAATATTCACTACAAAGAACTACACAACCATAAGTAAAATGATATACACAACAATCAACGCAATCATGATCACAATGCAAGTATTAAAGTAAAGCAATAAATGTAAAGAAATAAGTAAAGCGAAAGGTAAAAGAAAATGCAAACCGGGTCACGAAGCTCCTCTTCGCCCTACTTCACTCCCCGAGTATCCAACTCGAGAGTTACTTCACTAATCAACAAGCTCCTTTTCGGCAGAGAAAACCTTATACCAATGCTTACATTATTTTCTGACACTAAGCTAGATGTCGAGTCCTTCTTCGGGTACAACCAAACCCGTTATGTTTTATGGCCCAACATAACAAACCATGTGTTTTATGGCCTAAACACTTAAACCACGTCGCTTACATTATTTTCCAACACTAAGCTAGATGTCGAGTCTTAATCTTAGCTAGAACCAATCCACCACTTCACCAATGTATTTTAAGGCCTAAAATACTAACCAACACATAATATACCCATCCGAATATATACACCATTTGGATCTACACACTAATAAAGATTGGAAGACATGGACTCGATGTATATGTAACAAATGTTACAAACGGACTAACTAGACTACATAACTTCGGATTTTGACGGTGACCGAAGTTTTTCTCTTACATTTAAGGGAAGAATGAAAGAATAGAAGATTTGATCACATTTAAACAAGATTAACCAAGTTAAATGATCAAAGATTTAAAGAGATTTAGTAAGATCTAGAGAGAGAAAGAACTGAAAGAAAATCGTACAAAAGGGTTATGAAAATAGTTGGAGGTGACCCACCATTTATAAGAGCTAAAAAATAGCTTGTCAGGAAATGGAGGTCCCAGATATATTAGGGGGCCGCCGGTATTTAAGGGTGCCGCCGGCCTATTTAAGTGATCGCCCCGACAAATGCTCATGTTTTTGTCTTTTTGCGGTGAAGGTGAAAACTTATGTGATTTACGTCGGGTGTAAACAAATTTCGGTGTTGATGTAGACTTGAGACATCGAGAGATGTGGATGCAAGTATGCATTGATAATATGTGATTACGAGTAACTTGCACACTTTACGTTACGTGTTACAAGTTACATGTTTGTCATTACCAAAACATAAAGAGATCGCTTAGATTAAGTATCGTAATATTTGAACTAACATAATCAAAATCAAGAGAAGCCTTATTTCATAAAAAAAATTGAAAGCGCAATAAGCAGATTGTAAACAGTTTTAATCAGTATTACATATTTATTTTAACCTAAAAAATCAAAGTTCCTAACGTGTTCAAACCGAGGACGATATGGCGCCATAAGCCCAACAGTTTTAAAACGAATAGAACGCGAAACAAAAAGGTGTTTTGAAATACAGTTTATCAAGCAAAACATAAAATAGTTATAAGCTATTTAGAACCCACTAAAACAGGTGTATTCAAAAAATCTCGCACAAATGCCACACAACCCACAAAATAACACAATGGGCTATTAATAACTCAATAAACATACAACGAAAACAACTAAGAACAACGCGTTGTGAACACTTCAGTAACCATACGCTGGAAACAAAAGGAAAACAAAAACTATCTATGCAAACACAAACATACATGAGAACTACAAAACATGGAATGACAAAAAGCAACATCAATAATGGCATACGCAAACAAAGGAAACACTTAGGAATCAATAAACAAAGTGAAACACAACAATGTATCATTACCATAATTCCTAAAACGATTAACAACAGCAAAGAACACAGGCCTAGCAGAATCGACAATGATAAAAACAAAATAAGAAAATGTTGAACATACCCAAATCAAACCACCGTGCTTCGTCTTCAACCAAGATGACCAAATGAGAAAACCATGAAACTCACCGACAGTGTATTTATATAAACAGTAATCACTCTTAAGTGTGGATTCCACTTGGCATTCATGCAAGATAACCTCATCGTTAGTGGGATATTAGTTGGCAGTGGGTCAATTATATGAGACGGAGCCGGAGAATGTATAACCGGAGTAGATGAGGTAGGTCGGGTCAAACTAACGCACAAACCCACACAAAAGAAGAATGGGTCGGACAAACGGTTGGAAAAATAGCGAGTTGGATCGGGTCGGGGTAGGTCGGAATCCGAGTTGAGCAAGAGATACGGGTCGGTGTTCCTGATGTTTGTATAGTTTTTATAATTGTGTTGGGGCGGTTGAGCACACGGTGTAATGACATTCGAAAGAAATTAGAGGGATTGAATAATATTCCTACAAATTGAATATTTGCATATAATTTTTTTAATGCATATGATACAATAAATTTTATGTATGTTGTGGATTTATGAGAAGTTTTATGTAGAACATTTTTTTTCTAAAGATCAAATGAGTATCAAATTAAAAAAACCACTTTCATTTTTTAAATTAAAATATCTCGCAGACCTTAATCGTTACGGAAAATTAAATATACCATTGTGATGATTAAATTATCTTTCTATAGATGAACACTTCTATATACTTTCGACAGACTTTTTTTTAAAGTTTCTGTCCAGAAAAATCACATGTGATTTGAAAAATCATATGTGATTTATTACTTTAAAAATCACACGTGAATTTGTGAAATCATATACCATTTATGAAATCAGACATGATTTTTAAAATAATAAATCACAAGTGATTTTTCTAGGCGGAAGTTTCAAAATCAAAAAATTATCGAAAGTATATTAAAGTGACCGTCTACTGAAAGATAAAAATATTATCGTCATTACTTTTCAAAATCACATGTGAATTTGTGAAAACACATGTGATTTATGAAATCACACGTGATTTTTTTAAATTTCACGTTTGATACATTTGGTGTCTTTGATCATGAGGCGGTAGAGCTACTCAGCAGATTCTAATGGGTTATGAACAGTAATGTTATGACACCTACATCCACAAATGTGTTTTTCAAAAGAATTAGCTTTGCAATAAAAAAGAGCTAGAGATTGATATATCATTTTCACTAACAATTGATGTGCATATGATCTTATCGAGACAAAGGTGGATGATTGGGAATTTAAAGGTTTGTTTGGTGTTTTGTTGGTTGACAATGTTGAGAACAAAGTAGGATGATGAAATGAGGTTGGTGTTCTTTCATGGTGGAAGAGTAATGAGAGACTCAACAATATGGTGATCAATACACTGAAGATTTAATATCTTCTTTATGTTTCTTCACTTTCTAGAAAGTGGAAAGTTTTGCGAAGGAGTAACATTTGCATTTTGCAAATTACTTAAGTATTTTGGATGAAATAATTAAGTTGTCAAGAGATATAAGAGGAATTTTAATAGTAACAAGACTATTAAAAGAGAGAAGAAACGTATAGAAGTGAGAAGAAACGTTAGAGATGAGGAGACTCATTAGAAGTGAAAAAGGAACGTTTAGAAGTGAGAATGAAAATTTTGATGTGAATGACTATCAGAAGTGAAACGACTACTAAAAGAGAGAAGAAACGTTTAGGAGTAAGAAGAATCATCTATGAATTTGAGACAAGTTGTATGCGAGATGTGAGGACCAAGGTTTGTATGTGAGGGGATTTATTATGAAGTGATGGATTGTAATTCTATCGATTGTAAGGAATGTGTTTGATAATGAGACGCATTTCATTATGAAATTCACTTGACTCTTGAAAACATAAGCAATGATGCTTATGAGTGTTGGGATATAAGGATGACCCATTGATTTATAGAGAGATATTGGGGTATTGGTCTTAGGTGTGGAGTAAAACAGTCAAAACTCATAGCAGAAGTGAGGATGTGTTTAGGTTTGTGGAATAAAAATTGAAATTGGTATTACATGTTGCATGTCGGCGGTCCCAGATATCTTCTTGGGGGACGCAGTAAATTGATTCTGGGGGCCGCCGGACCGCCAAGAGTAGGGATGATTGGGGAAATTGACGAATTTTTCAAAAAGAGTGACATTTTAATTTGCATTTCTCTAATTAAAAATACTTAAAGTACTTCGGATGAAGTAGTTAAGTTGTTACGACACGAAATGGAACACGAACTATAATCGAAACTTGAAGAAAGAAGAGGGAAAACCGGAATTTTTATTGGAATGTGTTCTGTCTTCCTAAACTCTTGGCGAAGTTAATTTAACGTATTCAGCTTGAGGGGTTAAAGAAAGTTGTCGGCCGATGTTTTTCTTTAGTCGCGGCCTTTTCGATGGAGATGTTTCCTTTTGGACCTTGTCCCGAAGGAAATGGTGACGTATCTTCGTGTGTTTCGTACGCAAAAATAATAATAATAATAATAATAATAATAATAATAAAGAAGAAAACAAACAAAGATGGAGGCGACGAGCTTGACAATGTCAAGACGGATGGTAGTTAACGTGCGATAAACTACACTCACAAAGTTATGTCGCTCTTCTCGAGCATTGCGAATGTTCATAGAATAATCACACGACGATGTATACGGTTGTCTTAAAGGTAGTAGCGTAAATAGTGGAGAAAAGAGATTAGCCATCTCTATGGTTGAAGAGGTGTGGTTAAGTGAGAAGAAAGCGGTGTGATCGAAAGACAAAGAGTGTTTTCGTCGAAGAGAAAGAATGTTTTCGTCGAAGAGAAATAATGTTTCATCGAAGAGAAATGGAGAGCATTTTAACTAGTGTCGTTGAAAGGCTTGAATAGGGATTTTTGGATATGACCTTTAATGTTTGCGATTGCAAGTTAAAGATACTTGAATATCTCGGATGAAATATTTAAGTTGTCAAACCTACTTGGAAGGGTATTAGATTTGCATCTAACTTTTCTGTGACAAAGAGTGGATTATTTGGAAGAAAGGGAGATGATGATTAAAGAAATGTGTGAAGGAAGACTCTAGAAGATTTAAGACCATTTTATAACTCTTTGGAAAATTTAGATTAGTGACACGGACGCGAAGAAAGATATTTTAGTGTGAGAAAATATATACATAGATGTATAAGACATATAGATATAAGCATGCAATTTTATCTAAGCATGCATCAACACAATAATTAACAAGATTAATGTGCAAAACTATATGACATCTAAACCTTATTTTTCATACATCAACCTAACATAGTGTAGGAGCACAATTAACATGTAAGTCATTTAAGATGACGCAAACAAAACATGATAATTTTAAATATAATCATCATGTAAAACATGTTAGCATTTAGCATTTAGGAGCATGTATCATTTAGATCAACTAAGAGATATTTTATCTAAATTGCCAGAAAAAGACAAACACCTTTATAATAGACATGCATTTAATAGATATGCAATTAATCGTTGAGCATCAAAATAATCATGAAGTCATATAATTGCATCAGACAGGAACAAGTTATCATCTTGATGCTTTAAAGCACATATGTGAGGTGCATGTTGTCTTGATTAAGGAGAAATCTAATTTCTACTTGCTTAGTGTGCACTCCTAATGAGATACAAAGTCTATCGATGTAGACTATCATTAGGCATATTTCGGAAGATCCATTTAATCAAATTAGAGAATGAATATGAGAATATCACTAGTGGTGCTCAATTCAGGCTAAACACAACTATTTTTACGGGTTATACCACGAACCTAACTTCACTCTTGGAAGCAATTCAACCATTAGGTCAATTGAATTTTAGTGACACTAGATTCTCAGTCGTCATTCTCTGTTAGAAAAATAAAATTCCATATATCTTTCCATAATGAAGATAGCAAAGATAAAATTTGTATTTCTTTTAATAGAGGGCACTTAACATGACCCAACTAAACATGCTTTAATTTCGGTTCGCTATATCCTAATTAAGATGTGTGGAATTCTAAGGCGTTAAATGAAGAGAAGCAAGTTGTTGTATGTTTACGAGAGTATGAGTCATCTATGACCTAGGGAGTATGCTTAGAGTGACAATGTTGTAACGCTATACAATAAAGAGTGTTCGAAGAATGCACATTTGCCACATCTTTTATGAAAGAAATCCAATTAAGGTTATTTGCCTGAATAGATCTTGTGTTTATTTCTTTGTAGAAATAAGTGATGATTAACTAAAGTTTAGTTACATGTATGTTAGAATTTTAAGCAAGAGATTGATAAGAGGAAGATGTTTTAATTAATATTTCATAGGGGCAGATCTACTAAATCGAAGATGAATCTAGGACGAAGGATCCATCGATCCGTGGAGGTGCCAAATTTTGGCAATGATCATTTTTCTATTATATGAGAGATGGTGTTGATATTAGGTTATTAAGAGACACGTATATAAGTAATAAGGGTTTTTGGTTTGATTTTTTAGAAATGACATCCAAGTCTTGCTTATCAAGTTGGAGTACTTATAAGTTTCTCGATGGAAATTCATAAGTAGGTCAATCCTACTTATGGGGGATTAGGTGTTTTTTTTCTTTTTAATTTAGTTTAGCATGTATGATTTGTCCATAGCTAATAACCCAAACATTTGAACACTTTAGGAAGCAATGAAACATCTTCATTGCAAGTGTGAGTTGCAATTTGATGAGTAATCTTGTTGTCTTGCAATCGACTTCGTGATTTCATGTAATAACCAAGGATGGTTAAACATGTTGACTCTGAAAAATATTTATGGTCATTTGATTGATATTTCCGTGATCTAGATAAATCCTTGTCTCGATTTCATGTTCATATTCTAATTTTGAATTAGATTGAATAGTGAGATTGATTATCGTTTGAATAATAATCATCTTCATATTCAAAATCCTCTTACATCACTTATTGAAAGAAAGCACAATAATGGTTTGTGGAATATGTTCAATTCTTCCTAATCCTAACCTTAGATGGTTAAATGGTTCTCATTTGGTGAAGAAAAAATATTATGCTTATTTAATAAAGTAAGGGAGAGTTTTGATGAGAAGATAGTTTGAGTTTTGAGTTGTGCTTTTGAATTGTTTGAGCAAAGTTAATATGTTTGTGCACATTTGATCATGTTTGACTTTTGAGATTGACGACTTTTACCATATTTCATTGCATGGTAAATTACTTAAATATTTTGCGACAAAAACATTCAAAGTCGTCAATCCACTTCCCCCCATTGTGTATTTTATGCATATATTTGCCAAATATTTGAAACACAACTATTAGACAAGTAAACTCAATATGACATCATCTACACAAGTGTGAGTTATGATCCGATGCATATTCTTGTTGATTACCATTCACTCAAGGTGAGTTCGTAGCCCCTTTTTCTATTACTTGCTTTATTAAATACGGGGGAGATTACATGCTTGGTTTCTTTGGACACAAGTGTTTTAAACTGTATGCTATCCAGATTATTACCTGCATATTATTGCATAAGTTACCACAGTGCCATCTAAGTCCCTACCATATCATGAACCGTCAATTACCACTATTGTGAGCGCTAGTGTTGTGGATAGATCTATCGGGACTAACAATCCCCACCTTGAATTTCTGGTCACAAGTTGACCATGGTGCATTTAACATTGAGAATAACTTGTAGGTTGTTTTGGCAGACACCCTACCCACTTGGGGCAAAAACAGTTAAGGCTTCGGGGTCATGAGCTTAGTGCAATAATACCTGTTATATACTTAGACTTGATGAATGTGTTTCTCTTGTCTACATTACTTGTTTTGGACTTCGGAATATGTACTTAGTCCACCATTTACTTCGATCTTGTGGTCCACTACTGAACATTACTAGATTTATTAAATCTCTACTTGGATTTCGGAAATAACACTTTTAAATGTTGTAACGCTACTTTTCTTCTGAAATACTTCTTAAATTATTTCAATACTGCTTTTTACTTAAACCTATGAATTCACCAACATTATTGTTGACGTTTTAGCATGTATTTTCAGGTTACTATTTTGCTAGTGGAGCATTGGGAGCATTCGAGTCGCGCGGATATATATTTTTGAAGGCTTAATAACTTGAGTACCATTCGATAACGTTTTTAAACAAAATGTTTCTATTGCATTATAAATGGGATCCTTTGTAAACTCTGGTTTTAATATATCAAATGTGAAATTTATCTTAAAACGTCTCTTTTGAGGTCGTTTTCTGTGACTTGTGTTTTGTGCCCTGAAGTAGCACCCCAAATGTTACCATTCCGCTGCGTTGTCCTGATTTTTTTTGGGGGTGTTACAATAATTAGCTCAATTACAAATAGTAATGATTACTTATTAATATCTATTAACCAAGTTGAAACAAAAGTAAACACACATAATCATATAGCATACACATAAGGATATTCGCGTTGTTTTGTGTATTAGATATAACGATGTATACTTAACTTGATTTGAGAATAAAATAGTTCTTAATTAAGATCAATAATATAAAAGGACAAATACACTATTTTTCAAAGATATATCAATTAGAAATGCCCGACTCATAGGAAAATGTAGAATACAAGTTTTACGTTAAAACAAAACTCAAAGTTTTAACCACTATTAAGTTTAGAATGAAGACTTGGAAGTGTTTTTAAATGAAAATAGACTCAATTATCTTCGAAATGGTGGGTGGCACGACTTCTACGGACTTACGGTTGATTTTATGTTGAAACAGACAGACGGCCCCCGAAAAGGCGACGGCCCCAGATATATTAGGGGGTCGCCCGAACATTTAGGGGACTGCCACCAGAGACCCAAAAACACGTTTTTTGTATAAAATCATTTGGTAACTTAATGTAGGGACGTAGGACTTCAGGAAGTTGTTCCAGCACATAAAACACGTGTTTTAGACATCATTTTTACTCCTAGGACCTACAAAGACGTATCTTAACACTTCCAAGCTTTTTAAGAATATTTTCATTCAAGCTAGCATACGAGGTATATTTAACAAAAAAACTAGTACGAATCAAGCAACAAAACACTTTTCATATTTAATCCCTCTTCATGGGTAATTTGATACATGGATCGTACTTTATTTTAAAAACTATTTGTTTTGAAAACTAGAGCGACGTGGCTCCTGATACCAATTGTGGAAACCGTTGAGGGGGGTTAATACGTTTCCGTTAAAAAACTTTAGATTAGTCACTACAAAAATTACATAACTCTCTACCGGCGGTCCCATAAATATATGGGGGCCGCCTGATTTATAGGACCGCCTCCAAAAGAGTTTTTTCGGACTAGATCTTTTGTATCAAATCACCAATAGATTTCCCTTCTTCTCTTTTAATCATGGTTCTTGCATAAGGCATAGATCTTGATTATATTATATGTTAGTTCCACTAGTACCAATAGGGTATTTAGTGATGTATAGGATGCCTCTACATAGAAGTGGTCATCCTTGATTGCTTATATATCATGTTGTAGATTGGGTGGGTTGCATAGAAGTGATTACATTTGATCACTTGTATGTTATAGAATAGATTTGATCTTTATATTTCCATTCTTATGTAATTGTGTAGATCCGGATAATGTATAAATCCGGAAGTAGTGTTTGTGTGTTGGTTAGTATTTTAGGCCTTAAAATACATTGGTGAAGTGGTAGATTGGTTCCAGCTATGATTAGGACTCGACATCTAACTTAGTGTCAGAAAATAATGTAAGCATTGGTATAAGGTTTTCTCCGCCGAAAAGGAGCTTGTTGATTAGTGAAGTAACTCTCGAGTTGGATACTCGAGGAGTGGAGTAGGGCGAAGAGGAGCTTCGTGACCTAACCACTATAAATCACCGTGTTCGGTTTGCATTTTCTTTTACCTTTCTCTTTACTTATGTCTTTACATTTATCGGTTTACTTCTATACTTGCATTGTGCTTATGATTGTATGAATTGTTGTGTATGTTGTGTTAGCCATGGTTGTGTATCTCTTTGTAGTATAATTGTTAGTGTAGAAGTATTGATAGAATATGCACTAGTTATTGTAAATCTATTGTCGACACTTCTCATATTGCGTGGGTTTTGACAAAGAGAGGAGGAGGAAGAAGCCTTGGCCTTTTATAGGGAAGTCTTGCCTTGGAGAGATCTCTTTTGTCCAATGGATAAAAGGGTGTTTGGATAAAAGCACGCATTACTAGTTTTCCCTCCATCTTCTAGAAGCAAATTTAAATTTGAATTCACTAGTTTTTCTCCATCTTCTAGAAGCTTTGATTGGGTCTTAATGGGCCTTAATGGACCGAATTTTATTTGGCCTTATTGGGCTAGCCCGTTTGCTTGGCCTAATTCAAATAGTGAAGCCTATGTAGAGACATCGGTGTTGAAGTATACACATACGACTAACTTGTGAACTTTGCGTTATGTGTTACAAGTTACAAGTTTGTCATTATCAAAACATAAAGAGAATGTATATATTAAATATCGTAATATTTGCACTAACAATATTGTTGAATATTTTATAAAAATTTGACGTGTGAATAAAGATGTTGCAAAAAATATACATTATTTTTTGTAAAAGCTTCACTTTTTTAAAAAGGTTGTTTAGATGTAATTGACATTAAGTATTAATTTATAAGTTGCCTAAATGATTGTTTAATTGTCAACTAACTTTCTAATTTTAAAACTCTTGCCTAAAGTGAATGTAACATATAATTGATATCTCAGCTTCAAGCGATTTCTAATCCAGATTGCTTTGTTAGAGATCGATGGATCAACGGCTCTTGGTCATAGTCGTGGTCGAGGCCCATTACAGAAGGTTCTTTGATATCTCAGCTTCAAGCTATTTCTGATCTTTTTCATAGCTCTCATATTTTTGAAAATTCTCATGATGTTTGGGAATAGAGCATTGGCGATTCTAATTCTTTCTCCGTTAAAGGTACTCGTGTTCATATCGATAATTTCATTTTGCCTGATGTTCATACCCCTACTAGATGGATTCGCTATATCCCGAAAAAGGCCAACATAATGGTTTGGAGAGCTTTGCGAGATCGCCTTCCAACACGCTGGAATCTAAGCAGGAAATGTATTGATTTCAGTCTGCTTATATCATTTCCTATTTGTAACCAAAAATCGTGAGAACATAGAGACATGTTATATGGAATTGGCTGTTTGCTTCTGTGTTATGGCATAAAGTCTTTCATGTGGCTGGACCTCACCCATCCTGTTATAATAAATTCGTTTGCTGATTTTTTCGATTGGGTAGATGATCTATTCGATTTAATACTTATAGGTAAGCATATTGTTCTAATTGTCTTGAGGTGTCACGGCGTCTTAGACGGCGTGCGTCTATCTAGAAGTTTCGCAACGGTTGCATCTTCGATCATAAACGTCCTATTCGGCAAGATATTTTTGATAATATAGTTGATCTTTCTTATGTTTGGCTCTCCAATAGATATAGAAAGTTGAACATTTCTTGGACTAAATGGATACAAAATCCTCTGTTAGTTCCTTATTTGTAATCTTTTTCTAGCTTATTGCTAGTTTTTTTATAATATCTGCCGTTTAAAAAAAACATATAATTGATCAAGAGCCAAAACCTATAACTTTTTTAAATTTCGCATTTAAGGACTGGCCATGCCACATGTCACAAGGAGAAGCTATATTATTTATGGAAAAACTTTACGAAGGAGATGCCTAAAAACTCTGTTTTATTAAATAATAGCTAAAAGACCCGTGAAATTCACGGGTATTTTAAAGAGAGGTTAAAGAAATAGACAATAAATTGTATATTATGCAATCATCCATTAAAAAGAAACCCATAAATATATGCAGTTAGAAATAAAAAGTTAAAATGAAACATACTTGTAATCAAACAAATACTTGCATAAGCACATATTTTAGTTTCTTATTTTGATGAGCTTGAGTCTGTTGCGGAAATTCAAATGCCCGTTGATCTACTTGCATCATAAATTATATACATGGAGTTTTTACCAACCATTTAATGTATGTACATCATAGATGGAAATCCTATAAATTAGTTTGATATCAAATAGAAGTGTATATGTAAACAAAGTTGGGTAACTACTTTGTATACCATGTTTAATATGTTATTCGCTAAATTATCGTATTCATTGCAAATATCACCCCGTCTTAATTTTATTGTCCATTTTTCTTTTTTATTATGTTCCAGAATTACTAAAAAAAATTGTTGGTTTGTTTAAGTTTATTATATTACTTTTAGTCCAAATTGATATTTTCAAATATAAAAGAACATACTAATTAATTATGATTCAAATCTTCGAAAAGATGGTATTTTTGAAGACATAGTTAGGCGTTCTTTTTCTTGGTATATTGCTAGGGGTAAAAACTCTATTAGTTGGGATAGTTTGATTCAACACCCTTTTTTAATTTCTTTGTAATTCTAGCTCCTTGTTAGTTTTTTTTAATAAAGTTACCGTTCAAAAAAAAATTATTAAAAGCTAAAATTGTCTTTTTTGAGCTTTCATAGAAACTAAGACAATAATTAATGGATTTGATCTAATAATTAAGGGGTTGCGACGCAACTTGTTGCTCGTTTGCCCGCCATCTTATTGTAAACGTTGATTTGATCTAATAATTAATGGATTTTTTTAAACTGTGTATTTTTTTATCCGTAAGCAATAATTTTAGGACGAAAGGAGCAACCATCTTTAGCTTTTTTTGTACTTCGTGCCAGACACGAAAATATAGTTGGTCATGTGTGAAAATAGGGTATGCCATATACACCCGCTTGCCCCACAGATTGTACCTCGCTTTTATTGATCGTCATAGCAAAATATAGAGACAATGAAACAATTACTCCATGGCGTTTATCCTAGGGTGTGATTTTCATCTAAAGGATACATGATTTGTTATAAGAACTATTATTTTAAGGAAATGTGAGTTAGTAAAAAAAAACCTTTCGAGAGTGACAAATTTGTGAAGATATGAATATCTTTCAACTTGGATACCGTGAGGCGGACCTTGAAAAGTTTTAACGTACGCACTAGGAATTCGCAAATCTATAACATAAAGAAAATTGACTTTTTCTTTTGCTACAAAACCATTTTCATCATCAAGCTATTTGGTATGTATTTTCTTGAATTAGTCAATTTTGCAAATATATAATTTTTTATCCGAACTTTTAACCAAGTTAATTTCCTAAAATATCGATTTACTACATATAAAAAGTTTCAGTTATACTCTTTAAAACATTCCATGTATACCGGTTCAGGGCTGTCAAGTTTTTGAGGGCTATGGCAAAATCCGTAATAAGAGTTTCAAAAACTAATGTCATATAATGCAAATCAGCTATTTAAGCACTCAATATATGAATCATCTAAGATCATTTCATCGCTTTCTTCTACGGAAATATTACATGTGCACATGTATATAAATATTAACGGGACAATTTACAAGGCCCCTAATATTTTTGAGGCCCTAGGCGGTCGCACATCTCACCCACCCTCAATGACGGCTCTGCGGGTATTGCTAATTTTATGTGCATTAATAAGAGACTTAGTGCATATAGAAGTTACATTATCGTCAATCACCGAACCAAAGTCCTAATAATACACATGTATAACTGGTTTTAGAATCCAAAGTATATGAATATATTTTTTCATCCAAATTATATAATAAGTTTATGCGAGGTGAAAACATACCAAGCTTGTGGTATTTGCTTGTTCGAGATGTACGCCGATCTGCTCCATGTTGTATGGAAAAGATTAATTAACAGTCATCATAAAATTAAAAAAAAAACATTGTTTAAACGTAAACATTTTTAGGGTATGTTTGGCACTGAGGTGTGGTGGAGCTTTTTGGGGCGGTGAGCAAGAGCATTTTGATTTTTAGTGCTTGTTTGGCAAAAGGAGCGGTGAGCGTTTTGATTTTTATTGGTCGTTTGGTAAAGAAGCGGTGAGCGGTGCTATTTTTTAGGAAAGCTACTTTTCAATGCTGATTTAAGAAGTTTTGAGAAAGGAGCGGTGAGTTGTGAGAGCTACCGCTCAGTCCTATTTCTCACAAGTACTGCTCACGGCTATAGCTCACAACTACTGCTCACAGCTAGGGGTAGCAATTCTCGACATGACACGATAAACGATATGAACCCGACACGAAGTTAAACATGTTTGGGTTGAGGATAAACAAGTTTAGGTCAAAAACATGTCAACCCGTCTAACCTGTTTAATAAACAGGTCGTGTTTGGGTTTAGTAAGTACTAAACAGGTTCACACGTGAACCCGTTTAAGAATATATAAGCGTCAAAAAATATAATATGTAGATTGGATTTATGTACTTAAAATTAAGTGAATTACGATTATAACTTAGATATCATTGAAATTGTTTTGTTTATCATTTTTTAGATCCTTATATCATTTTTGCATATAAACTAGTTAAATCGACAAACCATAAACCTTGTTTATCGTTTGACCTATTTACTTAAACAGGTTAAACGGGTCACAGATGGGTTACATTTGTTATGCTGGTCTGTGTTAGGGTTGATGTTCTTGACACAATTAATAAATGAGTCGTGTTTGGGTAGAGGTTGTAATAACCCGTCAACCCACCAACCAGAACAAATCAACATGAACACGACTCGATTGCCACCCCTACTTAGAGCTACTGCTCCTTAGACGTCATAATAGGATTGTGCTTAAAGAGATTATAGACTTTCATTCTTAAAATATGTAGTTGACCTAAGCTATAACTTTACAAACTTACTGATGTTAACATAATGTGTTTAATTATTATAAATATACACAATAGGTGACAAATCCACTGTCGTTTTGACAGTGGGTCACCAGCTACAGTAATGGGCTCTTTCATTTTGGGCCAGCCCGATTTTATTTTATTTTATTTATTTATTTTTTTAATTTTTTTTTAAAAAAAAATTTTGTATGCACAAAGTAGGAGTTAAAAAAAATATTACAAAAGTTCCGATTTATAAATATACACAATAGGTGACAAATTAACTGTCGTTTTAACAGTGGGTCACCAGCTACAGTAATGGGCTCCCCCATTTTGGGCCAGCCCGATTTTATTTTTAATTTTTTAATTTTTTTTTAAAAAATTTGTATGCACAAAGTAGGAGTTAAAAAAAATATTACAAAAGTTCCGATTTATTCAGATAAAAAAAATACCCGCGGAAACATCTTCGATACCTAATAACTTTAAAATAACCGATATGGTCACAAACGTACAACCCATTATATTAAAAAAAACCATATAGCAAAAAAAAAACAACAACACTTTAAACATGAGGCCCAACACATAAGCCATATAAAAAAAATTATTATTAATATACACATTTGTCGACAAACTAGCCTAAAATTCGCATAAAATGTGGCCCAAAATCTGGCCAAAAGTAAAAAAAATACAAAACGGTCCCTCAACTTTTAACTATTTACGATTTTCTTACACAAAAAATCCCGTAAAAAAATTAACAAAAAAAACACGTCAAGTTTTTATTGTTCACAACTTTTTTACATTCATCGGCCAAAAAAAAGATATCGAACCGTCCCAAAAAAAGAAAATATTCGGGAAAAAATTAACCCGTCCCAACGCAAAAAAAAAATCCCGAATCGTACAAAAAAAGGAAATATCCGGGAAAAAATTAGCAAAAAAAAAACCCAAAAATAGCCTAAAATCTGGCCCAAAGTAAAAAAATAAATAAATAGAAAACGGACCCTCACCTTTTAACTATTTACGATTTTCTTACACAAAAATTCCCGTAAAAAATTTACAAAACCCTTAAAAAAAAGAAAATATTCGGGAAAAAATTAGCCCGTCCCAACGTAATTTTTTTCCCCGAATCATAAAAAAAAGAAAATATTAAAAATTAGCCCCTACAGTAACGGGCTCCCCCATTTTGGGCCAGCCCGATTTTGGTTTTTTTTTTTTTTTTTTTTTTAAATTTGTATGCACAAAGTAGGAGTTAAAAAAAATATTACAAAAGTTCCGATTTATTCAGATAAAAAAAATACCCGCGGAAACATCTTCGATACCTAATAACTTTAAAATAACCGATATGGTCACAAACGTACAACCCATTATATTAAAAACAATCATAGAGCAAAACAAAGACAACACTTTAAACATGAGCCCATCACATAAGCCATATAAAAAATTATTAACTAAATAACACATTTGTCGACAAACTAGCCAAAAATATCGCATAAAATGTGGCCCTAATAAAAAATAAATACAACAAAACGGTCCCTCAACTTTAACTATTTACGATTTTCTTACACAAACAATCCAGTAGAAAATTAACAAAAAAAACACGTCCAAGTTTTTTATTGTTCCAACGTTTTTTACATTCCATCGGGCCAAAAAAAAAAATATCGAACCGTCCCAAAAAAAGAAAATATCGGTAAAAAAATTAACGTGTCCCAATGCAAAAAAAATTCAAGAATCGTACAAAAAAAGGAAATATCCGGGAAAAAATTAGCCAAAAAAACCCTAAAAATAGCCTAAAATCTGGCCCAAAGTAAAAAATAAATAAATAGAAAACGGACCCTCACCTTTTAACTATTTACGATTTTCTTACACAAAAATTCCCGTAAAAAAATTTACAAAACCGTCCCAAAAAAAGAAAATATTCGGGAAAAAATTAGCCCGTCCCAACGCAATTTTTTTTTCCCGAATCATACAAAAAAAGAAAATATTAAAAATTAGCCCCGCCATAACGCATCGCCCAAAAAAAACCCCCGAAACGTAAAAAAAATTATTCGGGAAAAAATTAGCCCCGCCGCAACGCGCGGGTTCTTTTGCTTGTAAATATACACATTAGGCGTCAAATCCACTGTCGTTTTGACAGTGGGTCACCTGCTACAGTAACGGGCTCCCATTTTGGGCCAGCCCGATTTTAGTTTTTTTTTTTTTTTTTAAATTAATTTTTTTTTAAATTTGTATGCACAAAATAGGAGTTAAAAAATATATATATTACAAAAGTTCCGATTTATTCAGATAAAAAAAATACCCGCGGAAACATCTTCGATACCTAATAACTTTGCAATAGGCGTCAAATCCACTGTCGTTTTGACAGTGAGTCACCTGCTACAGTAACGGGCTCCCCTTTTTGGGCCAGCCCGATTTTAGTTTTTTTTTTAAATTAAGAGCTTGGGCCGTTTGGGAGGACAACACATAGGCCGCTTAGGAGGACAAGGCATGGAGTTGTCGGCAGAAGGAAGCATTGGCCGTTCAAGAGGAGAAAGTCATGTCATGGAAACCTATGAGGTATATTTAGGGTTGCTTATTATTTCTTTTGCGCTTTTGTTTATTCGTGGGTACTTATAAGTTGTGTATAATAAGTCCAGCAGACGGCGTATGGATCTGCTTTTCTTGAACAAAAAATGCACTAACACTTGCAAAAACAATTTTTTGTTGGAAAACTTCAGTAAAATACATTTATAAAATGTTCCAACTTAAAATGAGAGTAAAACAACTAACTTTAGTTTTAAAATAAGCAGTTTCAAATGCATAACACCTGCATATTTATTTTACATAAAAATAACCGATAAGCAAAAGCAGGATGACATAAACAGTGTAAAATGCTTAAAGCATACAAGCTGAAAATTTTTTGAGTCTTACTGTATATCATCGTCGTTGAACAACAATGTGTCATGCAAAAAACACACACTAAAATGTCCGTTGGATGTTTGTCAGCTGCTTGCAATCACTACTCTCCCGCAAATAACCATAGCTTTAATCTAAATAAAACAGATGGGAAATATGGAGCAAGTTTGATGATGGATCCACAATCATTCGAAGTGGGTAGACTTATTGGAAGCTACGGTTTAACAAAGAGAAAGACCAAGACCACATGAGCTTAACGACAAAAGCAATCTCATTGATCTCATGAAGGAGTGTCATCAATGAACTCACTTTGGGGGAGATTGTTAGCCTCAAAATATTGAGTCGAACATGAAGTTCATTCATTATGTATTTAAGTCTCGGTCAATTAATTAGTTAATGTTGTAATAGAATATTATCCAGAATCGGGCTCGATAGTTAATCTAACATTGTATATGTTTCGGGTTTAATCCCAAGCAAAACCCGAGCCCGAGTCCTAGTTAAATATCCCGCGCGTCACATTAAATATGTAGGGGTATATATAGATATTTTTACTTAGAAAATATCTAACTTCTCATTTTTCTAAATAATATCTCTAGTTTCTCTCTCAACTCTCTCTTCTTTCTCTCTCTAAATCAACTCACTTTCTTTATCTCTTTTCTAGTTCGATTCGTGTTGTGTTATATAAAGTAAAGTGTTAACGGGATCCTACAGAGAGCGTAAGTAACTGTGTGTAAGAGTCCTAGCCATACCTGGAGCCTTTTCCATCTATTTATAGTTGCAGAAATGAGATGGGACGAGGCTTAGCACCAAAGCCGGCGATCGTGAGGGGTGTCTCACAATTTAAGGTGTGATTCTGGGATTGTGTACCATGATCTCTATTTTGGCGGGAAAATCCTAATAGAGATGGAGAACGTAGGTTTGACTATCTAACCTTTGCCCTAGTTTCGACGAAGGCCCACCGCGAAGGGTGTAGGGCTTCGCGCGACGGATTCCTATACTGGTAATCATCCCGAAGGCCCACCGCGAAGGGTGTAGGGCTTCGCGCGACAGATTCCTATACTGGTAATCATCCCGAAGATGATTTTACGCCACTCAAAACTATTCAAAGGTTGTATAGTGTATTTGGGAAAAGATCCCATTTGGGCTTCGAAGGGGAGACCTCCGAGCCGAAGGGGAGGGTATATCATCAAGCCCTCCAGTCGAATGTAATGTATGCATCTATAAGTGCATTGCTTTCGACTATCAATCTTCATCAAAAATTGAAGACCATGTCACAGGCTACTACTATACGCATTAAGTACTTAACCCACTTGTTGTTGGGTTAGTTAGGGTTTAATGCAGATAACCCAAAAGTCTGCCTTGGTTATCGTGAACATCCTATCCCACTTTAAAATTCAATTTGAAATCCGATTAATCTTGATCTCTGCCACGTGCACGGTGATACATCCCTCTAGCTTAGCCTATATAAACGTCATCACAAGACCTTTTTTCTTTTTACCACTTCAATCACTCGTCTTTTATCTTTCAAGAATATTTCTCTGTACTTCTAAAGGTAAGATAAAAAATTATTATCAGGCATGTTTGCGAAAAATGCATTAGCTATTCAACGATGATAGTTGTCGCGCAAAGAGTTAGACGAGTTTCTTTCTTTCTATCCCATTCCTTCGGAGTACCGTGTAATCCTTCCCACGTCTACTCAGACCATTCTTGATGCTCCTACTGGGTACATTAGTTTATACACTCATTGCTTTTCTCTTTCTAAGCTTAGATTGCCACTTAATGAGTTCTTCTGTGAGGTGCTTCAGTACTTTAAAGTTCACATCTCTAGGCTTAACCCTTTTGGTTGTTACAAATTAACGACCTTCATTGTCATGTGTAAGGCGTATGATTGTGAGCCTTCTGTTGAATTATTTCATGGTTTCTTTAATCTTTGCAAAGCTGGTAGTTGGTTAACTTTTCAAAAAAGATCTGAAAAGCATATCCTGAGTCTCCTTGCTAAAGTTATTACTCGTACACCAGCGTTTCTTTTTTATTCAAGATACCATCGTTCCTTCTAAATTTTCCCAGCTTCTTCTTAAGGAGAATATGCTTGATGTCAAATCCTTCAAAAACAAACTCCCTTTTGGTATTGAGCAAAACCCATAGTTTTAACGTCTTGGTCGTTACCCTGCTAGTGCCCGTGCTTTCGATGATCCTATTCTTTTCCTAGTTGGCCTCCAGTCTTCATGGGAACATGGCCAACAATGACCTGCAATGTTTGTTGGCGGCAAGGGTATTTACCTTTCTTGTTTTCCTTTTCTTTTGCCCTTTTCACTGATATATGATTTATTCTTTCATTTTGCAGAGATGTCTTTTAGAAACTTTATCTACACCGAGGATGACGAGGATCTCACTTTCCTTCCCAAGGATTTTTCTCCAGGTTTTAATACTGGCTCCCCTTCTGTGTCTATTAATACGAAGCCTGTCAGGACTGACGAAGAGCCTGCGGTTGAGCTCGTGAATGAGCGCGTGGGGACTACAGTAGATTCAGGGGGGAGTCCCAAAGTAGATACGTTTGTTTTTCATGTTGGGAGCGTTGCGGCCTGAATTAGGGAGAGGAAGTGCAAAACAAGGGGAGGTTCTTCGAGGCCTCCTGTAAAAAGGAAACTGGCTTCTAGTTCGTCAACCTCATGCACTGTTCTCGCCAAGGCTTCTGCAATGAAGGATGATACTCATGTGCTATCCATTTATGATGATGATGAGGGTAAGTTGCCCTTCTTACATATTTCTTTAGTAATATCTGTATACTTATTTATCCTTTTTGACTTGCATCTTTTTCTTAGGTCTCGAAGATTGTTTGGAGTTGAAAGATGCCACTGCTTGCCATCTCAAGATCTCTGCCATAACTCCTCCCGATTGGAAGGGTTTTTTGGATAACCATCCTGATGTGGACCTGCTTGATCTTCACGATCGTTGCTATGCTAGGCAAGCTATTATGGATAACGCAGTGAATAGGAGGTCCCGTGAGCTTTTGAAGGTTATTGAGAAGTTGAGGGGTGAGGCAGATGTCATGCGAGTTAGGGAGTTAGTTCGCGAGGAGGAGTGTGAGGGGCTTCGGGCAAAGTGTGAAGCTGCCATGATTGATTTTGACAAGAAACCTGTTGTCTTGCTTCTTCGAGAGAAGATATCTTCACTAGCTGCTAAGGAAAAAGAGCACAAGGGAAACCTTGACAGGTTGATGCTTGAGAGTCAGAAGTGGTCGGGTTATCAGGTGAGCCTTTCGGCTTTGGAGTCAAAGGTCACTTCTTTGAAAGCCGAGAATGCCAATCTTAAGGCTACTGAGGCTTCGCTTCGCCAAGAAATAGAGGAGGTCAAGCATGACAAGAGGGAAGTGGTTTCTAAGGTTGTACCTTATGCTTGCATGGAGCTTCTTCACAGTGATGAATTGGGTAGGCTTGTTGGGAAGCTTGTATCATCGGCTATTACCTTCGGCAGGTGTAGGGCCTATAAACAGGTTGCAAGAATGAAGGAGCCCTTCAATTTGTCGAAGGTTAAGGGGTATCGTCCTTTGTATGAGAATGAGCACACTCAAGCCAGCAATGACCTTGCCACTTCCACATTTTCCTGGTTGAATAAGTATGTAGCTGATGCTTCTGCTTCTTTGGAAGCTTTGCTGTCGAAGAAGCCCCCCACTCTACAGAAGCCTGTTCCTTCGAGGACCCAGATGCATGTGCCTTCTTCCCAGCTAGCTACTCCATCTTTTGTTCCTTCTTCGAAGCCTATGTTTCCTCCTGCTGATATTGTGAAGCCTTCTCCATCCCCAAATGAATGAAGGTCGCCATGTTGACGTTAATTTGGCCCCAAGGGTGGTGTGTACCCTTTGAACAATTCTACTGTGATCCTGGCTTCGGCCATTAAGACAATTCCTACCCTGTATAATAGTTCATGTTGGCCATATTCTTGAACAATTTATGGCAGCTTGCACGGTTGTCTTCGAACATTTACCTCCTTATGGGGGTTTGGTATAGGGATGTGATCCTAAATTTCCCTTATGTTGTGTCTGTTGAATGCTTTGTTTTCTCCCTTTATTTGAAGGATCATGTGGCCTTAAGTTGTGGACAAACGTATTGTGCCACTTTCAAAGCTCGGTTTCCCTTAGGAACCTAATTTGTTTGCCTCATGTTTGGCTTGGGAGGACTTTATGTCTAACTCCTTTGTTCGCTGTATTAAGCGAAGGCTCATATGTGGCCTTTAAATAATTGACTAGACGTTAGTACTCATATGAATGAGTTTTATCTACTTCAGTATGCCCCCAAGGCTAAAAGAAGCAATGAGGGAAGTTAACGTGGATTTTGTGATGTACAGTTGTTTTAAGGCTCATTTGGGGGCCTCATATACTAATTCTTCCATCGTTGAACTTAGTAGTATTAGGCTCAAGTGTGGCCTTAAATGTTTTTGGCTTACTGTCGATGAAGGGTTTTGAACCACTTCATTATGTCCTCAAGGCTAAAAGAAGCAATGAGGAAGTTAACGTGAATTTTATGGATGTTTGATTTTGTAGGGCTCATGTGTGGCCTTACTATATCCCTTCAACGTTGAACTTTAATCATGTCATGAGTATTTCGAAATGAAACTTCTTCATTAATAGTGTAGAAAGATTTACATCATCGCTGGTATGAACACTTAGTTTGCTACACTATTTTTGATAATTGAAATAAAATAAAAAGCAAGAAATGATGTAAGTTTTACATGTAAAACTTACGGAGACTTGTTCCTTTTGCTTTTTGAATTAGCGAGTGATCAGCTACGTTAACACGTGTATATACACTCGTCTTTATGGACTTCGCTTATCATGTGTGGACCTTGCTGCTCCTGTGAGCTTGTTGGAAACAAGACGAAGTCTCCCACAATGTAATTGGAATAATTGTTCCTTGTATTGTGGTATTTTCGTAACTTGTTTCTATAGTGGGCTTTTTCAATCGAAGCTATTTCCTTGCCTTTCTTGGTTGTTTCTTGTGTTCTTCCCCTGTCATCTGTAGCTTCAAATATAGGGACTACCGCTTCGGAACCATAAGTTAAGCTAAACGGTGTCTCTTCTTGGCTGTTCCTTGAAAGAGTTTTATGTACCCACAATTCTTTGGCTAGGTTATCCACCCAACTTTGTTAGCTTCGAACTAGCTATTTCTCCATGTAGTGCATTATTTCCATGTGCTCCGTAATGGGAGAGAAGGTTTGCGTGATTTTCAATCCTTTACAGAAGTCTGCGAATATCCCCTCTTTGAAGTGTTTTTCTTCTTTCGAACTGATCATCCGGGGTACTCCAAATCTGCACACTACATATTCCCATACAAACTTTTCCACTTGCCTTGCATTTTTGACAGTTATGGGTTTGGCTTCCACCTATTTTGTAGAGTGTTCGACTGCGATTTCTAGAAACTATAGACCTCCAAGAGCCATTGGTAGTGGTCCTAGGATATGAATCCCCCAATGGCTGAAAGGCCACATACTTCCGACTGTGATGGCTCCATCCGCCCTTGCTTTCCTTATTGCGGATTGTTCTTTGCATTTATCGCAGTCTTGAATTGCTTTTGCAGCTTCCTTGTGCATCGATGGCCAATAGGAACCCTGCTTTATGATTCTAACTACCATCGAACGAGGTTCTGCATTATTACAAGGACCCTTCGTGTATTTCTTTTTGATATTGTCGGTCTAGGTGGGGCTAATGCCAGCGAGCCATGGTGTGAAGAAGGATCTTTTGTACAGATTACCTCGGATTAGCTTGTACTGTGGTACTTAAATCCTGATTTTCCTAGCCTCCTTCGTATCCTCTGGTAGTAGACCGCTTAACAGATATTCTTAGATGGGGCTCATCCAACTTCTTTTCTCTTCGATTTCTACTTTCAGAACTTCTTTTTCTTCTATTGATCTTTTAGCCAGGACTTCGAATAACACCTCTTTTGTGAGATGTTCAAATGTCATCGAGGCTAGCTTGCTTAACGCGTCGGCTTTCTTGTTTTGGTTTCTTCATACATGCTCAACTGTGTACCCTTCGAATCCGTTTAGTGCGGTCTTTACCTGCAAGTAGCTTTTGATTGACAACTGTTTTGCTGCGTAAGTCCCCTTTATTTGGTTTACCACTAGTTGCGAGTCTAGGAATATCGCTAATTTTGTGATTTCCATTTCCTATGCTATACGAAGTCCTGCTAGGAGTGCCTCGTACTCTGCTTCGTTGTTAGTTGTTTCAAACTCAAACTGTAGGGCATAAGTGTATTCTTTACCTGCGGGATCTATCAGCATTAGTCCTGCTCCTGCACCATCAGAACTAAAGGCCCTGTCAGTGTAAAGCTTCCATTCGTTGCTTGGATCTGACACTTCCTTTTCTTTTACTTTCTTCTCACTGTCATCGAAGGGTATCTCAGGCAGGAAATCAGCTGGCGTTTCTCTTTCATCTCTTTTCAGGAATACGATATCATGTTCGCCTTATTCGATTGCCCACTTGGCTACTCTTCCTGTTTTCTCATGTCCTGTTAGTGCTTGTTTGATTGGCGTACCTGTGAGAACCATTATCGTGTGAGCTTGAAAGTATCTTTGAAGCCTTCTTGCTGCATGCACGAATGCCACTAGAAGCTTTTCTAGTGCAGGGTAGTTGAGTTCGGCCCCTTGTAACACCCTGCTTACGAAATAGATAGGGATCTGCCCTTCACTTCTTTTTGCAAAAAGCGCGACATTTATGCTTTCTTTTGATGCAGCGAGGTACATTGTTAAGGTTTCCCCTGCCCTTGGTGTTGTTAGCGTTGGCAAAGCTTCGACGAACTTCTTTATTTCCTTGAATGCTTTATCGGCTTCGTCTGTCCAGTGTATTTTCTTTTTGCCTTTACAGCTTTTTAGTACCTTGAAGAAAAGAAGGGATCTTTCTGCCCTATTCGATAAGAAACGGCTAAGGGCCGCTAGCTTTCCATTGAGGCTCTGTATATCTTTTAATGCTCGGGGTTGTTCCAACTTGGTGACTGCTTTGATTTTTGAAGGGTTGGCTTTTATGCCCTGCTTGGTGATAAGGTGTCCTAAAAATGGGCCTTTCTCCACACCAAATGATCACTTATTTGGATTCAGCTTCATGTTGATCGACCGAAACCTTTCGAAGGTTTCTTATATGTCACTTAAAATTCCTTCTTCGGAGGTGATCTTGATGACCATGTCATCGATATAAGCTTCGAGGTTTCTTTCGATTTGTTTGTTGAAGACTTTATCCACCAGCCTTTGATACGTTGTCCCTGCATTTTTAAGGCCAAATGGCATTTTCCCGTAGCAAAAGACTCCTTCCCCTACAAAGAAGGCTGTTTTGTCTTCATATCCTTCCGCCATTTGGATTTGGTGGTAGCCTTTATAAGCGTCCAAGAAACATTTCAAACAGAATCCTGTGAGGGATTCTATTTTCCAATCGATCGCTGGTAGTGGGTAACAATCTTTAGGACATGCTTTGTTTATGTCTGTAAAATCGACACACATCCTCCATCCCCATCATTCTTTTTCACCATGACAGGGTTGGCTACCCACGTTTGATGCTTGACTTTTCAGAGTATTCCTGCTTTCATAAGCTCTTCTGCTTCTTTGCAAGCTGTTGTGTTGCGATCGGGACCTAGGCTTCGTTTGTTCTGTTTTATTGGCTTAATATGGCTGTACTCATTCAGCTTGTGCTCCGTGTTGAATGGTTTTCCGTCGACCATGATGGTTCTCAAAATTCCTGTCATGTCTACATGTGTCCATGCGAAGATGTCCGCATTGGCTCTCAACAAATTTTGTAACTCTTTCTTGAAATGCTCTGGTAACTGCTTCCCAATGGTTACCATCTGTTCCGGATACTTGTTGTTCACAACAATTTTTTCTTCAGTGTCATCACAGCTGGGTATCCTTTCTTTGCTGATGGTAAGGGTTCTTCCGGCCTTCTTCGTTTCTTCCCCAGCTTCGCCAACCGAGAGTACGGTTCTGAATCCTTTTTTGGTGTGAAACTTTATGGCCCCGTGAATTGTTGAAACCATGATCCCCATTTTCTGCATGGCTGTTCTTCCCAACAGTATATTATGTGGAGAATCAGACTTTACGATGACGAAGTTAAGAGAGTCTGTTCTTGAGAGGGGATGTTCCCCTATTGTGATTTCTAACGAAACTTCTCCAACGGACCAGGAACGCTTTCCTGAAAACCCTACAAGGGAGGTTTTCGTGTTTACTCTGGTGGCTTTGATGGTAGGGTTCAGTTTCTCGAAGCAATGTTCATAGATAACCTCGCATGTGCTTCCGCTGTCCATGTACACTCGTCCTACTTTTCTTCCGAATACCGCAGCTTCGATGATAACTGGTGCGTTGCTCACTCTCGTTACTGGTGGAAACGTAATCTCTTCTTTGTAAGCCATGCTTTCTGATACGGTATTCTTTGCTGCGTAGTCTTCTCTGTTTATCATGAGTATAGGTGCTTCTACTGGCGCAATACTTTTGTCTTTCTTGCCTTCCCCTCGGGGGGTATCAGTTGACTTTGCCTTCTCTTTCTTTATGCCTTTCACCAGATGCGAAAGTTGCCCTGAATTTATGGCTTCTTGGATCTGGACTTTGAGGTGTCGGCAATCATTGGTATTGCGTGTTCCGTTTTTATATTAAACCTCATGGAAATGACAGTACTTGAGGTTATCTCGTGATCGTTTGCTTCCGAACATCTTGGGAGGTGGTTCGAAGCTTTTTGCGGCTCTTTCTGTGGCAAGAATTTCTCTTGGACTTTTGGACAGATTGGAGAGCAAGCCGTGGTTCGGTCCTCGATAGGGGGAGAACCTGTCTTTGTTTTTCTGTCCTCTGTTGTTGTCCCAGGAGGATTTCTTTGGTCTTTCGAAACTATCTCTTTGATCACTTGAGACGCCATTAGTGGCCACCTCTCTTGCTTCGACCCAGGTGTACGTTTTCTCCATTAGGCCCTTGTAAGTGAGTGGGAGATCTATAGAGAGGTGTTTGACCAAACTTCTTGTCCTTAAACCATGAATAAAGCCGAAGATTCGTTGGTCTTCGTGCAAGCCCAAAATCTGCAAGGTATCATTTGTGTATCTGTTAATGAAGGCTCGGGTACTTTCGTTTTCCCTCTGTTTGATGTTATGCACAGCCAGATGTGTCTTTGTGAACTTTCTCTGTTGGCTAAAGTGCGATCGGAACTTTGCTTTGAGATCTTCGTAATCAAGGATACTACCTTCGATCCGACTGTTCCACCATATTCTGGCAGAGTCTTTAAGGGTATAGGTAAACATATGACAAGCTACTGGCATTAACCATTTCTGCATCCTTATGGCCCCTTCAAAGAGGTGCAGGAAGTTGTCAGGATCCCCTTTCCCGTCATAGGAACCAATATGGGAAGGCATTTTCAGTCCGTCTGGGAGAGGGTAATCCTCTATCCAGCGGACGAAGGGTGTTACTGAGCCTAAAGGGTTTGGGAAAAGGCCTGTTGGGTTTGGGTTGGCATATGCAGGCATGTTTGGGAACGCATACATAGGCTGTGTATAAAAAGGATAGCTATTCAGAGGGATATTCGCAGGATGCATAAAGCCATTTTGAGGAAGTATGTTACCGTTTGTGAAGGTCGATGGTACGTGCCCTCTTTGTGGGAGGTTGGCGAAGCTTCCCCTAAAGGGGGGTTTCCCATCAGAGTTTGCGGAGGGAAGCCCATGGGTTGTCCATTAACAAAACTCACAGGTTATTGGTGGGGGTATACACGCATAGGCATAAGTCCGTTTGGTACATTCAAGCGTGCGGGTATGAAAGGTTGAGAATTATGTGATAAGAACGTACCGTTAGGAGGGAGATTCCTTCCTACGTTATTCGGAAGTACTTGACCTCCGTAAGCGGAAGTCAGGGAAGATTGCAAAGGTTGCCCATTCTCGCTTCTCCTTATGTGGGCTACTAAAAGTGGAGGAAGGTTTACATTTTGACCTCCATTCCCTCTTGATGCTTTTTCCAAAGGCCTTCCACCTTCGCTGTTCCTTTCGACCATGCTTTCCCCTCTGTTTTGAGTTTCCTCAAACCCTACTACTCTTTTACTTCTTCTACGAACCCTGGGAGACGCTGCTCGAAATGGTGGAGTGACAGCTCTGGCGGGTTCCGGTCTTGGTTCCATTTCTCTTTCTTCATCGTAGTCTTCGCTGAAATACTCTAATTCAGTTTGGAGATCGTTGTTGCGCATCTGCCTTCGTCGGTCCCTTAGTAGGGACTCCAAGGTTCTTTATGCATAATAAAGTGGCATGCGCTTACCGCTAGAGCTAGGCTGTGTGATTTCAACGACCGTGCGGAACTAGTTGTAGGTAGCATGTGACAGATACACTATCTAGTCTGCACGCAAGACTACTACCAACGAAGCGGTGTACCCTACTCCGCTCTGCACAGCACAACCATCGCTCCCAGGTCCCGGTTTTGGTGGCATAAACCTGGTGGTAGTTGTAGGCACTGCCGAAAAACTAGGCGGTGCTGTTATTTCTCTTCCGCTTGTCATGCCGAAAAAGTAGATAGGTTGTTTTGATGGTTACTAGGCTTGGTTTTGAAAAGGGATAATTGTTGCAGGTTTCCCACGGATAGGTCCCCACGGATGGCGCCACTAATTGTGCAAATATGGGCACGATCAGGCTTCGATGAGATTAAAGAGTTCTTCCTGTGGATGTTGAGTGCCAAGACTTTGATAACCTGTTGTCAACACAAAATAGAACCACTAGTTAAGTGAGGCGCAGGGGGTGTCCCTGTGAATCACCTCCGGCGTGAGAGTAAGTATGTGCTTTTTGTATTGAGAAAGTATGAAAGCGTAAGTAACTTAAAAATTGCTTTCCATGTGTAAGAGGTCTTAGCCATACCTGAAGCCTTTACCATCTATTTATAGTTACATAATGAGATGGGACAAGGCTTACTTAACACAAAGACACGATCATTGGGGGGTCTCCCCGATTTAGGGGTGATTCTTGGGATTGTGTACCACGATCTCTATTTTGGCGGGAAGGATCCCAATAGAAGATGAGAACGTGGGTTTGACTATCTAACATCTGCCTAGTTCATCGGAAGGGCCTACCGCGAAGGAGTGTTAGGGCTTCGTGTGGTTGGATTCCATATGGTAATCATCCCGAAGATGATTCTACGCCACTCGAAACTATTCAAAGGTTGTATAGTGTATTTGGGAGAAGATCCCATTGGGGCTTTGGAGGGAGACCTCGAGCCGAAGGGCGCAGACCTCTCGAGCCGAAGGGGAGGGTACGTCATCACTCTTCTTTTGGGGTCCATGGTTTTGGCGTGATAGTTTTTTGTGTCGCGTTTGATTTTTGACGTCTTTTCACACCTTTTTTTACGGGTGGTACCTCTTCGACGAGAGAGTCATTTTCAATGGGTACTGATGGACCACCCGAACTTTGACTGATAACATCAAATAGTTTATACTTTTTAGTGTCAAATGAATTGCTCATGAAGTGTTTACCATTTCTATTGAAATATGTACTTAATTTCTTCCTATTTTGTTGTTAAAAAAATATGGGCTTTGGAGCGAAAAGACGCGAAAATGGAAGGGTGCGTGATGAAAAATGCACTATGGAGATTTTCCAAGTGAATACTACCGCGTAGCTGGACCGGAAGGGACTACGCCATAGCCTGATCTAAACCAATTAAGAAATCCTGGATCAAGGCCAACTACGTCGTAGTTGACCCGTAGGGACTACACTGTAGCTCTAATTAAGAATTTTATACTTGAAGAAACTACGGCGTAGCTCCCAACCATGGACTACGCCGTAGCTATTGAAGATTATGGACGGATATTTGAATTTGAGGAACTACGGCGTAGCTCATCACCTATGGCTACGCCGTAGCTGATACGAACCTATAAATACATGCCCTACTTCTGCTATTTCGACACATATTGGGTAGGAGACTCAGAGGTGATGATAGGGTTGTTCTAGGAGTCGTTTATCAGTTCCACTTACCACCATTCCAAGGGAGGATTATCTTTTAACCGTATTTGTATTATTCATACATCAAAGTTTGTAAGAATATTAATGTTAAATTGATCAATGATTTCTTTCATTATGTTTTCTAAAATCTTTAGCACGAGTGGCTAAGCACCTTAAGTGCTAGCCTAGTTATGAGTTTATTATTGTGATTATGAATGTTCCTTAGTTTAATTGTCGTTTATTTAGATATAATATTTTCCTGTTAATTGATCCCTGCGTTTTGGTAGTGGTAATGCTAGTGTAGATCCCTTTAAGCTATTTAGTAGGCGTAAGCTGTTGAAAGGTAGTTTATTAGGATACTAGGAATAGGGTTGCATCTGTTCTTAAGTGTAAGGGTTGTGGTATCACCACATGCATTAGATTAGGCACTTATAAAGCGCGGGAAATCCTTTCAGGAGGGTTTAGTATCGAGTAGTGGGAATGTCGACACATATACAGATCTTTAGGATAGTTAGGGGTTTAATGACTATGAACTAGATACCCGACCGACTACTGTGAACAACGGGGTTGAGAACGTAGGAATTATAGGTTAGGTTGCGACTATAAATCGGACCTAGCGATATTAGAACCACCATAATAAACGGTAATTAGACATTGCACTAGGAAACATCATTTTCTCAATAATAAAGTAATAGCTAGGCTAGTACGTTTTTCTCCCTTGAATTCAATCTCCAATTTTACTGTCATATTTATTTTACTTGCATTTCTTAAAATCAATTCAACCCTGCTTTCAATTCAAATTAATAACCAAACACTTAGCTCTTGGGACGACCTCAGATTTACCAATCCTACGCTAAACACGGTCGTGTTCTCTGCATGTTAGTGCGTTTGTAGACCATATGTGAACGAGTTTTATATAAATATTAAAACTTGGTAATATTAATTGCAAACAAATAACGCATCATTGACCCGTAGAATAACGGCCACTACATAAATTAAACGGGTCCCAATCTTCATCAATAACTAAACGATTAATCGGAGAATATCGTGTAGAAGATTGGGGTGGGTCAATCGGTTGGTTAAACGGTGGTGGTGAGTCGTGTAACATTTGCGGATGATGCATTTGAGAAAATTGTTGTTGTTGTTGGTATATATATTGGCCATATGGAGCTACGAACATATTATTTTGGATAATAAGGTTGTTGTGGTGGGTATACGAAATTTGCAGGTTGAAAGTTAACGGGTGGTGACATAGCGGATAAACGAAAATTAGATCCGGGTGTAAAGTTTTGAACGTTTTGTTGGCGTCAAGATTTGGGAGTTTTGTTTTTGAGAGTATTTTGATACATTTTAGAGAAAGTATAGTGAGTATGGTTTGAATATATCTATGTATAAAATGGTGAAGTTTATAGTGTAAAATTGTTAAAGTTTAAAAATTAAAAAAAAGTTTTTTTTTTGAATTTTACCCAAACGGATACATTTTGTACCGTTGGGTGTCTTTTTATGTGTGCAAGACTCGGTCGCTTAGCCGGTCGACATGGGCAATCGTCCATAGGAGACGCGTCGTGCATGCAGTGGTGCAGGGGCAGACGCGTCGGCCGAGGAGACCGAATGACTCTTTTTCAACCATTACCACCTGTCTTAGGATGCTAAATAAAGATAAACCAACGTACGCAAACTAACAAGCAACTTTTTCTAATACCCATTATATTCATCTTTGTCGTGTGCATTTGTTTTAGTACCAAGTCTGTGCTTAAAAGGATCATAGTTCAAAATTTGATGTGCTAATAACCTACTGATGACTAAGATAACATATTTGAATAAGTTGAATGATTTTAGAAGATAGTTACTAAAATGAAATAATATTTTTAGATACTAAAGTGGCTACAATGTATAAAAAAAAGAAAAGGTTATCCACCACAATCAGAGCACATATTATATAACATCGCTACAACATAAACGCCTTCTCTAATAAAATTCATATAACACACCGTAAAAAAAACCTCACTCACTAAGAAAATGAGGTGATTTGCACACTTCAAAAATTGATTGACACACTCTAATATATGTGTGTTGACATTTATACCA
>BQNB010016146.1:49275-72070 GCA_026074375.1 Tanacetum coccineum
AAACGTTCTAGTTAGTTGATTAATGAAAAATGAAAAATACAAAAAGATGTGTAGGAATAGGTGTATATATAAAAAATGGTAAAGACGGGGATTTTCAAAACTTATGAGTCTTTAACTCCCTTGATGAACACTTAGCTACTTTTCGAGGTTATTAGTCGAGGGTGATTGAGATTCTTAGTTTTCTAAATGCTTACTTCATAGCATTGCGTGAGGACACGGCAATACCTTAGTATGGGGGATTTTGGTATGTGTTTAATTACACACACCTTTTACCTTTAAAAACAAGTTAAAATAACCAAAAACGGACTTAAAATGCCAAATATATGCTTGTTTTGCTAATTGTGTTGTGCAGGAACGAATATCTAAGAAAAGGACGAAAAACGAAGCCAAAACGACAAAACCGGACACGGAATGGAAAAGCGTGGAAAAGACAAAGTCAAGACAAAGCCCAAGTGAGAAAAAGTCAACCCCGACAAATCCAAAGTCAAACCCGAAGCCACAAGTGAAGAAAAATAAGTTTAGGGGCCAAAATTGCCAAGTCCCTAAACTTATTTAATGAAGGATATAAAGAAAATGATTGTGAGGGACTCATGCTGCCATTTTCCCAAAGAAATAACTACAAGGGCCAAGTCTGCCAACCCTCAAAAGTCATACATCACAAGGACCATGGATGCAATACCAAGTATAACCCTTGGGGGGTGTTTTTGCCAAGTCCCAAAACGTTTAATAACACAAGGACGTGTGATGCAACAAACACTATATCCATGAGGGACCAATCCTGTCAAAACCACAATCTCACAACTGTTTTTGAAAGTACTGTATATCTTCATCAAGCCTTCCCGCCAAAGCTCCTAAACCCCAAACCTGTCACTTTCATACTCCATTGACTTCCCACATCCCTCCAAACCTTTCACAATCCTAAACCCCACCCCCCACATGGGTATGCCAAGCTGGCAATCCAAAAACCCACCAATTCGATCAAAGGGTTTAGATTTAAGGCCTTGGGCACCAAGACAATCCAAGGGCTAGGATTGCTTTGAGTTTCTACTCTCACAACAAACACAAGTCGTTTCTGTGTCTACAAAGAAGCACAAGGAAAGAAGACAAGAGACAAAAAAAAACTCTAGCTTTTTTTTGGCTATATAAGCTTTTGTAAGCCATGATGGCAGGAGAGTTAGTTTTTTTTAAGTGTAGTTTTTTCAGCTTAGTTTAGTTTTCAACTAAAATTACTTTGATGTACTTGTACCTTCTTTTTAATGAAAATTCAGTTTAGTTTTACATTGTGTTCTGAGTTGCTTGTGTCTCTTTAAAAAACCATATAAGCTTTTAATATAAGTACTTTAACCTGTTTTTAAAAGCTGTGATACAAAGAACTTAAGAAAAATTGAAAGAAAAAAGAAAAAGAAAAGTTACTGTTTGATCAAGAAAAAGGATGAATGAGCAAACAAGGATGGCTCATTGGGTTTCTTAGTTTAGCTTATTTATAAGCTAAGGGTAGGATTAAAGCTTATTTAAGTGCATTTGCTCCTGTTTTGAGCAAGGAGTTAAGGTACACTTCCTTTTATATTTTTGCTTAAAGTTACTGTAGCATTGCTTATTTTTAGCTTATTAATGACTTATTATGCTTATTTGTGTTTAGTGATGCTTAAAAATACTTTTTAGTTGCTCATGTATCATTCACTTGCTACTTGCATAAAAACTGCCTAGATAAGCCTATTACTGTTGTAGCTTATTAGTTTCTCAAAGTGCTTATTTTCCTGTTCTTTTTTACCTTATTATGCTTAACCATGCTTGCTTAATACTTGTTTTCAAAATTTGGTGCTTAAACTAGTCTTTACAGTTTTAAAAATTCGTTTTTAAAACCTAAAGGGGTGTTTGGGATAAGCCCAAAATGGGTCAAAACAGGAATGTTATGGGTTGTGGCCATTTGGCCAAAGTTGGTTAGCATAATTAAGCTTATTTAAGTCTGTCTTCCAAAATTTTTAAGTTTAAAAAGTGTTTTTCAAGTTTTCTAAGTGTTTCTTAAAACTGTGGATTTTAAAGAAGTTTCAAAGTGCTTATTTGCTTAAGTTTTAAAAGCCTGAAGTTGTAGTCTAGAATTATGTCATTTGTGTGTGCAAGAACCATCTAGCCAAAGACTTAAGGAGTTCATTGTGTTTTGAACAAATTCTGTCAACAATTTTTTGAGTTTCAAAAGTCAAAAATGCCATTTTCAATTGCAAAAACCAGATTGTAAATGATGTTTTCAGCTTTTAAATCTTTGAGCACAAGCTCTTCATAAGCCACTTTTTATCTGTTTACCATTTATTTTTCATTTAGAGCTTATTTGAAGCTGTCAAGATAAGCCCCCTTGTTTTAGCTTATTTGCCCTGGTGCTAGACACCATTTTTAAGCCCATTGTTCTAGCTTATTAGGGGGCCTCAGCCCAAGCTTTTGGCTTTTCTAAGAAGCCAATAAGCTCTTTTATTAAGCCCTAGCTTCTTAGACCTTAGGAAGCCCTCTAGGTAACTTAAATTTAAGCTCAAAGTAGGATTGTGAACTTTTTCTAGCATAGTGTAGGAAAATAGCTTAATTTCTTTATTTTGCTTATTAGGTGCTTATTAGTGGTTAATTTTAGCTTCTTAGTTGCTTATTAAGTGGTTTGTTGCCTGTGCTAGCTTATTTGTCCTTTCCATTGCTTATTGTGTGCAAGAAAAAGCCACATTTTTGCCTAGCAGTACTAACTCCAAAGTTAATACCGCTGAGTGGTTGAGCCAATTCCTGGCTTATTGGGCTTCTTCCCATTGCTTATTTTTGTTCCTAATAGTCCTTAATGATGGTGTGTTAAGTTGTGTGTGCTTATTTGTCTTTTTCCATTGCTTATTTTGTGTTAACAGTCAAAAAGATTTAGCCATTTTAGCCTTAAGCTTATTTAAGCTACTGTCTGTTTTAAAAAGCCCTTTTTCAGCTTATTTATAAGCAATCTCAAAAAGTTGTAGTTATAAAAATTGTTAAGCTCAAGGAGCTTAACAAGTTTGTTTGAAAAAGTTTTTTTAAAAAAAAGGGGAGATAAGGGGAAACCCGGGTGAGCAAGACTCGAACCCGGGCCTCTACCCTCAATACACCCCTTTTTTATAACACTCCCTTACCGCTGTGCCCTTGGGTCTTTTCTGAAAGACTCTTGGGCACTTAGTTATTTAAGGGTGTTTTAGCCCTTAAAGCTATAAGCTGTTTCCAGCTTATTTCGGGCTTATTTATAAGCCGAATTTTGGGTTTCTTATTTTTCTTAGGTAGGATTTTAGGTCTAGTATTTTAGGTAAATTTTTCAGAATTTTTAAAAATAGTTTAGTATTTTTTATAATTTAATTTAGTTAAAAGTTTAGAAAATTCATAAAAAATATAAAAATTATCAATTTTTTTTTTCTTTTTTAGAAAATTTTCTTTAGTCATATATTACGTAGGAAAAATAGAAAAACTTTTGTAGGGTTAATTTTTCAAACTTTTGATTTTTAAAGAACGGGTCTCGGGTACGGATTTTGTCTTGACTCGTTTTTGGGTCAAACGACCTCCGTTTTCAGTCTAGTCTTTTTCATTCTTCGTTATTAGTCCCCTAGAGTAGTTTAGAAGTAAAAATTTCTTTGTAGGGTTAATTTTGAAGATTTTAGGTTTTTGACCCTTTGTTCGGGATTCGTGCTCTCGTTTTTCAGCTTAATTTCATAATTTTTAGGTTTTTCTTAATCGTTTTTATTTGTCATTGTTTAACTTAGCTTTCCACACTCTCAAATCATTTCTCTCATTCAAACTCTAATCTTCCGACTGTATCGATTTAGCTTTTAAATTTGTTTTAGTGTTTAATCATACAAAATTTACGGTTTTGACTCCTTCGTTTTCGTGCCCCGTTCTAGGATTTAAATTATTTAACTTTCATTTTTAGGTTTTCCCTCATAGTTTTTTTGATTTGTTATTGATTAATTTAGCTTTCTACACTCTAAAATCATTACTTCATTCAACTCTCAAGTGATTATCCGCTGAATCGATTCTCCAGCACGAGCCATCGCTAGGGATAAACGAACCCGGGGATATTCTATAACTACCTTCTCCGTTTCATTGCTGTTTATTAGATATACTTACTATATATTATTTATTATATATTTATATAACTTTAAGAAAATTCAATCAAAGCCAAGTTCAGAAGCGGGCCAAGGAAAGATTTGACAAGAATCCAGCTTGTCAATGTCCCTCATGTTAAGAAGATCACTATCCCCTTGTTTGCGGGGGAGAGATAAAGAACTCTATCTAGATAGAATGTGCTAGGAGAGGTCGAAAATAAGCTGCTATCTATGATCTTTTGAACTTAAAATCAGAAGGTAGCTACCTTGCGGAAAGGCTGAAAGGTTAAGTTTAAGGCCGTCGAAGCCTCGCTTACTCCGTCAAGTAGCTGTTGAATCTAAGTTGATATTGCGAGAGTTGTATCTAAAGTGTGCTGCCTCACTGTGGGCCATGGAACTTGTGAATAGCGATGACATGGGTAGAACTTGTCGCCAAACATTTGTTCTGCTTCCATTCTTTCAATGGTCGGTGCTAGTGAACATTTTGAGGAAGTTTCTAAGGAAAATTGAGCCATTTACACACTCACTATACTTTCTCTAAAATGTATCAAAATACTCTCAAAAACAAAACTCCCAAATCTTGACGCCAACAAAACGTTCAAAACTTTACACCCGGATCTAATTTTCGTTTATCCGCTATGTCACCACCCGTTAACTTTCAACCTGCAAATTTCGTATACCCACCACAACAACCTTATTATCCAAAATAATATGTTCGTAGCTCCATATGGCCAATATATATACCAACAATAACAACAATTTTCTCAAATGCATCATCCGCAAATGTTACACGACTCACCACCACCGTTTAACCAACCGATTGACCCACCCCAATCTTCTACACGATATTCTCCGATTAATCGTTTAGTTATTGATGAAGATTGGGACCCGTTTAATTTATGTAGTGGCCGTTATTCTACGGGTCAATTAATATTACCAAGTTTTAATATTTATATATAACTCGTTCACATATGGTCTACAAACGCACTAACATGCAGAGAACACGACCGTGTGTAGCGTAGGATTGGTAAATCTGAGGTCGTCCCAAGAGCTAAGTGTTTAGTTATTAATTTGAATTGAAAGCAGGGTTGAATTGATTTTAAGAAATGCAAGTAAAATAAATATGACAGTAAAATTGGAGATTGAATTCAAGGGAGAAAAACGTACTAGCCTAGCTATTACTTTATTATTGAGAAAATGATGTTTCCTAGTGCAATGTCTAATTACCGTTTATTATGGTGGTTCTAATATCGCTAGGTCCGATTTATAGTCGCAACCTAACCTATAATTCCTACGTTCTCAACCCCGTTGTTCACAGTAGTCGGTCGGGTATCTAGTTCATAGTCATTAAACTCCCAACTATCCTAAAGATCTGTATATGTGTCGACATTCCCACTACTCGATACTAAACCCTCCTGAAAGGATTTCCCGCGCTTTATAAGTGCCTAATCTAATGCATGTGGTGATACCACAACCCTTACACTAAGAACAGATGCAACCCTATTCCTAGTATCCTAATAAACTACCTTTCAACAGCTTACGCCTACTAAATAGCTTAAAGGGATCTACACTAGCATTACCACTACCAAAACGCGGGGATCAATTAACAGGAAAATATGATATCCAAATAAACGACAATCAAACTAAGGAATATTCATAATCACAATAATAAACTCATAACTAGGCTAGCACTTAAGGTGCTTAGCCACTCATGCTAAAGATTTTAGAAAACATAATGAAAGAAATCATTGATCAATTTAACATTAATATTCTTACAAACTTTGATGTATGAATAATACAAATACGGTTAAAAGATAATCCTCCCTTGGAATGGTGGTAAGTGGAACTGATAAACGACTCCTAGAACAACCCTATCATCACCTCTGAGTCTCCTATCCAATATGTGTCGAAATAGCAGAAGTAGGGCATGTATTTATAGGTTCGTATCAGCTACGGCGTAGCCATAGGTGATGAGCTACGCCGTAGTTCCTCAAATTCAAATATCCGTCCATAATCTTCAATAGCTACGGCGTAGTCCATGGTTGGGAGCTACGCCGTAGTTTCTTCAAGTATAAAATATTTAATTAGAGCTACAGTGTAGTCCCTACGGGTCAACTACGACGTAGTTGGCCTTGATCCAGGATTTCTTAATTGGTTGAGTCATGGCTATGGCGTAGTCCCTTCGGTCCAGCTACGCGGTAGTTTTCACTTGGAAAATCTCCTTAGTGCATTTTTCATCACGCACCCTTCCATTTTCGCGTCTTTTCGCTCCAAAGCTCATATTTTTTTAACAACAAAATAGGAAGAAATTAAGTACATATTTCAATAGAAATGTAACACTCATGAGCATTTCATTTTGACACTAAAAAGTATAAACTATTTGATGTTATCAGTCAAAGTTCGGGTGGTCAGTACCCATTGAAAATGACTCTCTCGTCGAAGAGGTACCACCCGTAAAAAAGGTGTGAAAAGACGTCAAAAATCAAACGCGACATAAAAAGCTATCACGCCAAAACCATGGACCCCAAAAGAAGAGTGATGACGTACCCTCCCCTTCGGCTCGAAGGTCTCCCCTTCGGCTCGGAGGTCTCCCCTTCGAAGCCCAAATGGGATCTTCTCCCAAATAGACTATACAACCTTCGAATAGTTTCGAGTGGCGTAGAATCATCTTCGGGATGATTACCAGTATGGGAATCCACCACGCGAAGCCCTACACCCTTCGCGGTAGGCCTTCGATGAAACTAGGGCAGATGTTAGATAGTCAAACCCACGTTCTCCATCTCTATTGGGATCTTCCCGCCAAAATAGAGATCGTGGTACACAATCCCAGAATCACCCCTTAAATCGTGGGACACCCCCCATGATCCCTGTCTTTGGTGTTAAGCCTTGTCCCATCTCATTTTTGTAACTATAAATAGATGGTAAAGGCTTCAGGTATGGCTAAGACTCTTACACACAGTTACTTACGATTTCAAACTTTCTCAATACAAAAAGCACATACTTACTCTCACGCCGGAGGTGATTCACAGGGACACCCCCTGTGCCTCACTTAACGTAGTGTTTCTATTTGTGTTGACACAGGTTATTCAAGGCTTGGCAACTCAACAACCACAAGAAGAACTCTTCGATCTCATCGAAGCCTGATCGTGCCCATATTTGCACAATCAGTGGCACCATCCGTGGGACCGCAACAATTAGTCCCGTTCAAACCAAGCCTAGTAACCATCAAAACAACCTATCTACTTTTTCGGCATGACAAGCGGAAGAGAAATAACAGCACCGCCTAGTTTTTCGGCAGTGCCTACAACTACCACCATGTTTGCCACCACTACTTCTGAAAACACGCCTCTAGCCTATCGTGCGTCTACCTCAACTAATCGTAATCCTATGATTAGTCCAGCTTTTGTGGAAGCCAACTATGAAACCTTGGAGTCCCTACTAAGGGACCGATGAAGGCAGATGGGCAACAATGATCTCCGAACTGAATTAGAGTATGTCAGCGAAGACTACGATGAAGAAAGAGAAATGGAACCAAGACCGGAACATGTCAGAGCTGTCAATCCACCACTTCGAGCAGCGTCTCTCAGGGTTCATAGAAGAAGGGAAAGGGGAGTAGGGTTTGAGGAAACTCAAAACAGAGGGGAAAGCAGGGTCAAAAGGAACAACGAAGGTGGAAGGCCTTCGGAAGAAGAATCAAGAGGGAATGAAAGTCAAAATGTAAACCTTCCTCCACTTTTAGCAGCCCACATAGGGAGAAGCGAGAATGGCAACCTTTGCAGTCTTCCCTGACTTCTGCTTACGAAGATCAGGCACTTTCGAATAACGTAGGAGGGAATCTCCCTCCTAATGGTACGTTCTTATCATATAATGCTCAACCTTTCATACCTGCAAGCTTGAATGTACCAAACGGATTTATGCCTATGCATATGTACCCCCACTAACAACCTGCGAGTTTTGTCAATGGACAGTCCATGGGCTTCCCTCTGCAAACTCTGACGGGAAACCCCCCTATAGGGGGGAGTTTCGCCAACCTCCCACAAGGAGGGCACATACCATAGACCTTCACAAACAGTAACATACTTCCTCAAAATGGCTTTACGCATCCTGCGATATCCCTTTGAATGGCTATCCTTTTTTTACACAGCCTATGTATGCGTTCCCAAACATGCTTGCGTATGCCAATCCAAACCTAACAGGCCTTTTCCCGAACCTTTAGTCTCGATAACACTCTTTTTCCGCTGGATAGAGGATTACCCTCTCCTAGATGGACTAAAAATGCCTTCCTATATTGGTTCCTATGATGGAAAAGGGGATCCCGACAACTTCCTGCACCTCTTTGAAGGGGCTATAAGGATGCAGAAATAGTTAATGCCAATTAATTTGTAGGGTTGGATGGGGGTGGAATGTTGGGGTGATGGGGAAGTACACCTGTATCATCCCAGCGGAACGAAGGGTGTTACTTGTATGAGTTCCTTAACAGCGGTTATGGGAAATTTAGTATGCCATGTGTAGTTAACGGTTGGGTTCAAATTAAATCGCATGCAATTTTAGGACGTATGAGCATAGGCTGTGTAATAAAAAGGATAGCTATTGGAGGGATATTTCGCAGATGCTTAAGCCATTTTGAGGAATGTTATGTTACCCAAGTTATGAAGGTGGATGGTACCGTGCCCCTCCTGTGTGGACGGTGTTTGGCGAAGCTTCCCTTAGAGTGGGGGTTTCCATCATAGAGTTTGCGAAGGACGCCCATGAGATGTCCAGTGACAAAACTCGCAGATGTGTTGGTGGAGTATACATGCATACGCATGAAGTCCTTTTTGGTACATTCTAGGTTTCGGGTAGAAAAGGTTGAGAATTATGTATATAGAACGTACCGTTAGGAGGGGGAGATTCCCACCTCGTTTATTCGTAAATGTGCCGGACCTCCGGAAACGAAAAAAAAAGTCAGGAAGGACTGCAAAGGTTGCTTCCATTACTCCAGGGTAGGGTGTTTATAGTTTAAACAGCCTTTTCCCAAACCCCTTAGGCTTAGTAACACCCTTCGTCCGCTGGATAGAGGATTACCCTCTCCTAAATGAACTGAAAAAGCCTTCCCATATTGGTTCCTATGACGGGAAAGGGGATCCCGACAACTTCCTGCACCTCTTTGAAGGGGCCATAAGGATGCAGAAATGGTTAATGCCAGTAGCTTGTCATATGTTTACCTATACCCTTAAAGACTCCACCAGAATATGGTGGAACAGTCAGAAAGCAGGAAGCATCCTTGATTATGAAGATCTCAAAGCAAAGTTCCGATCTTACTTTAGCTAACGGAAGAAGTTTACAAAGACACATCTGGCTGTACATAACATCAAACAGAGGGAAAACGAAAGCACTTGAGCCTTCATTACCAGATACACAGATGATACCTTGCAGAATTTTGGGCTTGCACGAAGACCAACGAATATCCGATTTTATTCATGGTTTAAGGACAAGAAGTTTGGTCGAACACCTCTCTACAGATCTCCTCTCACTTACAAGGGCCTAATGGAGAAAACGTACACCTGGGTCGAAGCAAGAGAGGTGGCCACTAATGGCGTCTTAAGTGATCAAAGAGATAGTTTCGAAAGACCAAAGAAATCCTCAAGGGACAACAACAGAGGACAAAAAAACAAAGACAGGTTCTCCCCCTATCGAGGACCGAACCACGGCTTGCTCTCCAATCTGTCTAAAATTCCAAGAGAAATTCTTGCCACAGAAAGAGCCGCAAAAAGCTTCGAACCACATCCCAAGATGTTCGGAAGCAAACGATCACGAGATACCTCCAAGTACTGTCATTTCCATGAAGATTACGGACATGCTACCAATGATTACCGACACCTCAAAGTCCAGATCCAAGAAGCCATAAATTCAGGGCAACTTTCGCATCTGGTGAAAGGCATAAAGAAAGAGAAGGCAAAGTCCACTGATACCCCCTCGAGAGGAAGGCAAGAAAGACAAAAGTAATGCGCCAGTAGAAGCACATATACTCATGATAAACAGAGAAGACTACGCAACAAAGAATACCATATCAGGAAGCATGGCTTACAAAGAAGAGATTACGTTTCCACCAGTAACGAGAGTGAGCAACGCACCAGTTATCATCGAAGTTGCGGTATTCGGAAGAAAAGTAGGACGAGTGTACATGGACAGCGGAAGCACATGCGAGGTTATCTATGAACATTGCTTCGAGAAACTGAACCCTACCATCAAAGCCACCAGAGTAAACATGAAAACCTCCCTTGTAGGGTTTTCAGGAAAGTGTTCCTGGTCCGTTGGAGAAGTTCCGTTAGAAATCACAATAGGGGAACATCCCCTCTCAAGAACAGACTCTCTTAACTTCGTCATCGTAAAGTCCGATTCTCCACATAATATGATGTTGGGAAGAACAGCCATGCAGAAAATAGGGATCATGGTTTCAACAATTCGTGGGGCCAAAAAGTTTCACACCAAAAAAGGATTCGGAACTGTACTCTCGGTTGGCGAAGCTGGGGAAGAAACGAAGAAGGCCGAAAGAACCCTTACCATCAGCAAAGAAAGGATACCGAGTTGTGATGACACTGAAGAAAAAATTATTGTGAACGACAAGTATCTGGAACAGATGGTAACCATTGGGAAGCAGTTACCAGAGCATTTCAAGAAAGAGTTATGAAATTTGCTGAGAGCCAATGCGGACATCTTCGCATGGATACATGCAGACATGACAGGAATTTTTTGAACCATCATGGTCGACGGAAAACCATTCAACACGGAGCACAAGCTGAATGAGTACAGCCATATTAAGCCAATAAAACAGAATAAACGAAGCCTAGGCCCCGATCGCAACACAACAGCTTGCAAAGAAGCAGAAGAGCTTACGAAAGCAGGAATACTCTGAAAAGTCAAGCATCAACCGTGGTAGCAATCCGTCATATGAAAAATAATGAATTAAGGGATGGAGGATGTGTGTCGATTTTACAGACATAAACAAAGCATGTTCCAAAGATTGTTACCCACTACCAGAGATCGATTGGAAAATAGAATCCCTTGCAGGATTCCGTTTAAAATGTTTCTAGGACGCTTACAAAGGCTACCACCAAATCCAAATGGCGAAAGGAGTTGAAGACAAAATAGGCTTCTTTGTAGGGGAATGAGTATTTTGCTACGGGAAAATGCAATTTGGACTTAAAAACGCAGGGGCAACGTATCAAAGGCTGGTGGATAAAGTCTTCAGTAAACCAATCGGAAGAAACCTCGAAACTTATGTCGATGACATGGTCATCAAGAGCACCTCCGAAGAAGGAATGTTAAGTGACATACAAGAAACCTTCGAAAGGTTCCGATCAATCAACATAAAGCTGAATCCGAAGAAGTGCTCATTTGTTGTGGAGGAAGGCCCATTTTTAGGACACCTTATCACCAAGTAACGCATCAAAGCCAACCCTTCAAAAATCAAAGTAGTCACCGAGTTGGAACAACTACGAGCATTAAAAGATATGCAGGGCCTCAACGGAAAGCTGGCAGTCCTTAGTGGTTTCTTATCAAAGGGGGCAGAAAGATCCCTTCCTTTCTTCAAGGTACTAAAAAGCTGTAAAGGCAAAAAGAAAATACACTAGACAGACGAAGCCGATAAAGCATTCAAGGAAATGAAGAAGTCCGTCCAAGTTTTGCCAACGCTAACAGCACCAAGGGCAGGGGAAACCTCACCAATATAGCTCGCTGCATCAAAAGAAAGCATAAATGCCGCGCTTTTGCAAAAAGAAGTGAAGGGAAGATACGCATCTATTTTGTAAGCAGGGTGTTACAAGGGGCCAAACTCAACTACCCTGCACTAGAAAAGCTTATATTGGCATTGGTGCATGCAGCATGAAGGCTTTGAAGATACTTTCAAGCTCACACAATAATGGTTCTCACAGGTACGCCAATCAAACAAGCACTAACAGGACCTGAGAAAACAGGAAGTGTAGCCAAATGGGCAATCAGATTAGGTGAACACGATATCGTATTCCTGAAAAGAGATGAAAGAGAAACGCCAACTGATTTCCTGCCCGAGATACCCTTCGATGATAGTGAGAAGAAAGTAAAAGAAAAGGAAGTGTTAGATCTAAGCAACGAATGGAAGATTTACACTGACGGAACCTCTAGTTCCGATGGTGCAGGAGCAAGACTAATGCTAATAGATCTCGCAGGTAAAGAATACACTTATGCCCTACGCTTTGAGTTTGAAACAACTAACAATGAAGCAGAGTACGAGGCACTACTAGTAGGACTTCGTATAGCCCAGGAAATGGAAATAAAAAAAGTAGCAATATTCCTAGACTCGTAACTAGTGGTAAACCAAATAAAGGGAACTTACGCAGCAAAACAGTTGTCAATCAAAAGCTACTTACAGAAGGTAAAGACCGCACTAAAGGGATTCGAAGGGTACACAGATGAGCATGTACATGAAACCAGAAACAGAAAGCCAACGCGTAAGCACGCTAGCCTTGATGACATTTGAACATCATCACAAAAGAGTGTATATTCAATCCAGGCTAAAAGAACAATAGAAAAAAAGAGTTCTGAAAGTAGAAACCGGAAAAAAAAGAAGTTGATACCATCCAAAATACTGTTAACTGTCTAACTACCAGAGAGATACGAGGAGCTAAGAAAATCAGGATTCAAGTACCACATATCAAACTAATTCCGAGGTAATCTATACAAGAGAACCTTCTTACCAACACAAGGGCTTTCCTGAATAGCCCTACCATGACCGACAAGTCATAAAAAATACATGAAGTCTTGTAATTCTATGGAACCTCTTTCGATGGTATTTAGAATCATAAAGAGTACTATTGCCATCGATGCACAAGGAATTGCAAAAGCAATTAAGAACCTGCTATAAAGTGGCAAGGAAGCAATCCGCATATAAGTATAGCAGGTGGTTGAGCCATTAACAGTCGAAGTACGGGCCTTTCACCATTGGGATTTCATATCCTAACCACTACCAATGGCCCCTTAGTCTATAGTTTCTACATCGAATCGAACACTCTACAAAATTTGGAACCCAAACCCATATACGTCAAAACGCAAGGCAAGGTAAAAACGTTTGTATGGAAGATGAAGTAATGCAAATTCGAGTACCCCGGATGATCCTTCGAAAGAAGTAAACACTTCCAAGTAGGGAATTCGTAGACTTCTGTAATGATGAAAATCACAGAGACCTTCTCTCCTACTAACACATGGGAAATAATGCACTACATAGAAAACGCTTTTGAAGCTAACAAGTTTGAATAACCTACCATAGAAATGTGGTACATAGAAACTCTTCAAGAAAGCCAAGAAAACACCGATTTAGCTTACTTACGATTTCCAAATGCCGTAGTCCCCATATGTGAACTACAATACAGGGAAAACCAAGAACAAACCAAGAAAGGCAAGGAAATAGCTTCGATTGAAAAAGCTCACTATAGAAACAAGTTACGAAAATACCAAAATACAAGGAACAATTATTCCAATTACATTTGTGGGAGACTTCGTCTTGTTTCCAACAAGCTCACAGGAGCAGCAAGGTCCACACATGATAAGCGAAGTCCATAAAGACGTGTTTTATACACTTGTCAACGTATTGATCACTCCTAATTCTAAAAACAAAGAACAAGTCTTCGTAAGTTTAACATGTAAAACTTACCTCATTCCTGCATTTTATTTTATTTCAATTATCAAAAATATTGAAGCAAACTAAGTGTTCATACACGATGAGTAAATTTCCCTTTTTTTCCTACACTATTAATAAAAAGTTTCATTTCGAAAATACTCATGACATGATTAAATTCAACGTTGAAGGGATGTAGTAAGGCCACACATGAGCCCTACAAAATCAAACATCCATAAAATTCACGTTAACTTCCTCATTGCTTCTTTTAGCCTTGAGGACATAATGAAGTGGTTCGAAACCCTTCATCGGCAGTAAGCCAAACATTATAAGGCCACACAATTTCTTCTATTAGCCTTGCGGCAAACGGAAGTAGATAAACTCATTCATATGAGTACTATCGTCTAGTCAAATATGTAAAGCCAACATTGAGAGCCTTCGCGTAATACAGAGAACAAAGAATTCAGACTTAAAGTCTCCCAACCAAACATGAGCAAACAAATTTAGTATCCTAAGGGAAACCTAGCTTGAAAAGTGGCACAATACGTTGTCCACAACTTAAGCCACATGACCTTCAAAAAAAGAGAAAACAAAGCATTCAAACAACACAACATAAGAAAATTTAGATCACATCCCGAGAACCAAAACCCCAGAAGAGGTAAATGTATCAAGACCAACCGTGTCAAGCTCCCATAGAATTGTCAAGAATATGGCACATGGAACTAGTAACAGGTAGGATTGTCTTATGGCCGAATCCAGATACATAAAATGTGTTTCCCAAAAAGACACACCACCTTGGGCCAAATTACGCAACATGATACCTTCATTCATTGGGATGAGAAGCATTTACAAATCACAGAGGATACATAGCTTCGAAAGAAGGACAAAAAGGTAGTACTAACGGGGAAAAGCCCATTGCATCTTGGGTCCTCGAAGACAGCTTCTTAAGTGGGTCTTCTTCGACAACACCCCCAAAAGCTTCAAAGAAGCAGAATCGTCAGCTACAAACTTATTCAACCATAAAGGTAATGCAAGGTCATTGCTGGCTTGAAGTGTGCTCATTCTTATACAGACGATACCCCTTAACCTCGATCAAATGAAGGCTCCTTCATTCCTTGCAACCTGGTTATTAAGGCCCTTCACCTCCGACGATGTTTAATAGCCGATGATACAAGCTTCCCAACTACCCTACCAATTCACACAGTGAAGAACTCGATCAACATAAGGTACAACCTAGAACTACTTCCCTCTGCATCTTGACCTCCTCTATTTCTTGGCGAAGCGAAGCCTCAGTAGCCTTAAGATTGGCCTTCTCGGCTTTTCAAAAGCGACCTTTTGACTCCAAAGCGAAAGCTCACCGATAACCCTACCACTTCTGACCTCAAGCATCAACCTGTCGAAGGTTTCCCTGTTGCTCTTTGCCTCACAACCAACCCCACCCCCCTTAGTGAAGATATCTTCTCTCGAAGAAGCAAGACAGCAGGTTTCTTGTCAAAATCATTCATGACAGCTTCACACTTGGCCCGAAGCCCCTCACGACTTCATCCATGCGTACGATAAAAAAAAATAACCCCTAACTCGCAAAACAACTGCCTCACCCCTCAAATCTTATAACCTCCAAAAGCACACAAAGACCTTCTATTCACTACTTATCCAAAACACTTCCTAGCATAGCAACGACTAGTACCGAATTGAAGAAGATTTTGGAAATTATGGAAGCCGACAAGAGAGATGCGGCACAACAGATGAAGGCGATGCAAGATCAGATTCAAGAGCTAATTCTTTCTGTTAGGATTGATAAAAGTGACGATCTTATTGAGATAAATGTCTTGTAATAAATAATGAAATATTATTGTGTAATAGGTTAGGTAGATGGTAAATAGTCAAAGACTATAAGTCAAAGGGGCTAAATTATAAATGTCTAGAAGACAAGGGCTCCATGGTCATTCATTGTAAAAGGGTATAAATACTCCTCCACCACCTCATTTGTAGGTGTGTCTTGTAGGTGTCCTGGATATGTATTCAAGTTTCATTTCATTATCCTCCTCCCTCTTTCTCTCTCTACTTTCTCTCTCTAAACTTATCACTATATTGCTTATTGATCCTGAATTTCAGACCTAACAAGTGGTATCAGAACTGCACAGGCGATTTAGTGGTGGTTTAGGAGTGATTATTCCGACAGCTTATTCAGGCGGCTTATTTTGAGCTTATTTTGTTCAGATTTGCTTATTTCGTGTGCTTTTTCTATCAAGTTTCACTTGCTTATTCTATCAAGTTTCAGCTTATTCTGATTTTTCATGAGCTTATTAAGTCATAACAGCTTATTTGAGCTTATTTTGTGCTTATTGAGCTAATTTCAGTTGTGTTCCATGCAACTGAAATTGATTGCTTACGGTTTAATCGTAAGAATCGTGGCAAAATTTGTTCAAAATCTGCTTATTTGAGCTTATTTTCAAAATCAGTAGTCAAATTCAGTAAAAACAGTTGTAATTTTCAAATTCAGTAGGTGTTAAGTCAAACTCGGATTAATAACTGATTCTACCTACTTTTGACTTTTGGTCAAACTGGTCAACACGTTTTTGGAAAAACGCGTTTTTCAAATTCAATCTATAAACATACAGATTTGATCTCAGTAATATTCTTTGTGTGTTTGTGATTTTTGAGTTTATAAGATCTAAAAGATCTTTAACACACAAGAGATTTTCTTCACTGATCAAATTCGATAAGATTTTTTCTAGAAAACCAAACTCGGAACGCATGCATTTTCGGAAAAATAAAAGAAATATGAAGCTAAATTAGATCTCAGATCTTTCTTTTTGTGCGTCTAACTGAAATTTGACCTTGAAAGATCATAATCACAAAAGAAGTTTCATCACGGATCCAAACTCGGAAACTAATCTCGGAAACAAACTCGGATCAACTCAAACTCGGAAAAATAAACTCGAAATTGTGTTGTCAATCTCAATTTTTGTGGTTATATCATATCTTTAAAAAGATTGTAACACAAAATCATCACGGATCTAAAAATTAACCTCGAAAACCAAAATCGGAAACTCATTTTCGACAAAGAACTTAAGTCAGATCTCAGATTCATGCTTCATCAAAATCTTTAAAAGATTCAAGCTCAATCTCTTCATAGATCATTTTTGAAGCATACCTCTTCTTGTTAAATTTACAAAAAACATAAAAGAAAGAAAAAGAACAAGAGTGTTCCACCTCTCTTTTTGTTTCGATTCAAACAATATCGAAAAACAACATCATAAACAAAAACCTACCCGTCTTTTGAAGACTCGTCCGTGTGTTTTCGTTCAAACAAGACTAATCAGATCCTAAGACAAAACATTGATAATAAGAAAAATGATTGTGGTATTGTGTCTGAGAGATTTGTGAGTTGTGATTTTTATGTATTGACTTTTGTGTTGGATAGTTTTGTGTATATAAGTTTGATCAAGAGATTATTGGTGTGTGAATGAGAGGAGATTTGGCATATGTGTTGTGGTAGTGAAATATGAATAAGAGAGGGGCGGATGAATATGTTTGTGTATTTGTGTTTAGGGTTTGAAGTAAAGTGTGAAGTTTTTTCTTATATATCAGATTTTTAGGGTTATCATATGGGCCTTATTGTTTAGATAAGATAATTTGCATACATGTTGGGTTGATTTTTCTTATCAAATTTGAATGATAGCGATTGACAGAATTTGTGTTGGGTTGCGTCTGTTTTTAAATAGAAACAATCTCGTGCATTTTTTAATCAGTTGACATCTAATTAGCAGTTATTGGTTTCGTGAAAAAAAAATTAGAGATAGAAGTTTTGAATCACGGTTTTAATTGCGGGAAAGATTTTTTCGAAAGTGAGTTGAATTTTTTGGTTCGTGTTGGATATTTTGGATCGAAAGTTTTAAAGTTTGTGTCGGAAATTTTTGGGTTCATTATGATTAAATCAGAAAAATGGGATCAAACGAGGAAATAATTTAATTACTTCAAAAGACACAAACGATTTTCAAACAAACACAACGTGACAAAGAGGAAAACTATCTTAATGATATTATTCAGTTACAAGATAAAATCAAAAATCTTGAAAACGTTGTTTGTAAAATGGGCAGATCAACTGACACACTTCGGTTGCGTTAACAAATGATACAAAAAGCTTTTCGGGATTTAAAACTTACATAAGCGGGGGTGTGGGAGTATAACGGCTTCTAGTTTCTTTCACAAGCTTATGCTAAAATCCTAAGTTGTATCGTGCTTCTGAACTTTGGACAAAAATGAACAACTGCATGTATTGATTCTGAGGAAAACTCTTGGAGATGCTGAAAAAGAGTCAATTAAAAATGAATGAGTTTCAAAAAGATGAAAAAATTCAAGAGCTAAAGATTCAACCAATCGATTACGAAAAGTTGAACAAACTTTATAAAGACTTTGTTCCTCAAAAAGAGCTTTCTGAGATTTCTGTTAAGCAAACATGTTCTTCATCTTCTTTACCTCCCATTGTAAGATTCTGACTGGAAACAACAACTATTTTGTAACTTTTTATATTCACAGATTAACGAGAAAAATTGAAAGAGCAAATATTTTTGTATTTTTGTTTTTAATCTTCTACTTATACTAAAAAGAAAAGAAAAATATTTTTTACTTTTTATATTTTTAATTTTCTTAAAAACGTAACTTTTGAAGACGAAAGGTTCTCCAAATCACGATCGACAAACTTCAAACGAAGGAATCTTAATCACAAATCCCCGACAGCGGCGCCAAAAATTAATTCGTTAAAATCAACACACGTAATTATAAAATATAATATGATAGAAAATTACCAAACTACCCTTGAGGACAAAGGTAGAAAGGAAAATCTTCACAAATATATATATAATAATAATACGTATATTAACCGAGAAGTATGATTCCCGGGTCGTTATTCCCCAACGATTTGTGAAATTGAGACAATGTTTGTTGTTCGGACAATGATTTGAATTGGAAACAAAGATTGATTTGATTGTCTATTTCTACAAATTAAAATCAACAATTAAAATAAGCAAACAATAACAATTAAGCTAGAAAACAAATAACGGGAAATCAAACTTTAACTAAAAACGCAAAACGGGAACCCTAAATGGCAGTTAAAAACCCTAAATTTCCAAAATTAAATCTAAGATGAAATTTTCTCTTTTAATAGACTCTAATTGACTAAAAAGTAAGTTTAAAGAAAACTAGAACAAAAACGAAGTTGAAATGACCTTTAAAACACGAAAAATATAAACGGGAACGAATCCCGTTCTTTAAAAATCGAAATTTTGCAATTTTAACCCTACGAAAGCAAAACTAATTTTCCTAGAAACTTTACGATAAAAGAAATTTTTCTAAAAAAGAATTATATTTTTTTGATTATTTTTCTATTTTTTATGATTTTTTAAAGTTTTTAATAAAAATAAATATTTAAAAATACTAAACTAATTATAAAAATTCTAGAAAAAATACAGAAAATAGCTTAAACTAATACGGACCTAGAAAAATTAGCTTGTGGTCACAGCTTAATGAATAAGCCACGAAATAAGCTATAACAACTTATAGAGCTAAAAGGGAAAAACGTGTATAAGAAATAGATTTTGTAAATCTATAATGAAAAAGACCCCAGGGCGCGTTGGTAGTGAGGTGTGTGTTGTGTGCTATAAAAGGGTTGAGGGTGTTGAGGTCGGAGGTTCGAGCCTTGCTCACCCCCGATTTCCACCTTCCCCTTTTTTTTATTTTTAAAAACTTATAAAAGCAAAGTTTTAGAAAAGCTGAAAGTAAGCATTTTTAATAAAAGAAACTTTTTACGAAAAGCACTAAATAAGCTGGAAATGCTTAATGAAATGACAGAAACTACTTAACTACTTTTTTGACTTTTTAAAAAATATTTAGAACTTCACAAGCTGAAATAAGCTGAAACCTAAGAACAAAACGCTCTTCTAAGACTAAAGTTAACCTAATAAGCTACTAAAGAATAACTAATAAGCCTGAAATCTCCAAATAAGCTCAAACAGTACTAACTTAGTGTTAGTACTGCTAAGCTGTTACTTAAAGCTCAACTAAACTACTAAAAGCTAGACAAGCTCTTGGGAAAAGCTTACACTGAGCTTATCTACTCTTCTTAACCTAATAAGCTAAAATGCACAAAAATAAGCACAAAGTAACAACCCATAAGCTGAAATTCACAAATAAGCATTTATATAAAACTTAAAACCAAACAGTCCCTTAGACAGACTTTGAGCTTAATATTAAGCAACCAAATGAGCTTTTCATGAAATGAAACTTGGTTTTTCTAGAAAAACTAGCTTAAAGACTACTTGAAAAAGCTTTTTAAAACTATTTTTGGAAACTAGAGCTTATTGAAAAAGCTGTTTGAAAACAGGTTTCAAACTCAGTAGGTACTGAGTTATATTGTATTTTGAAAAGGCAAAAGTTACTTTTGCAGCTTAAAAACAGATTAGTAAAAGAGCTTAATTTCAAAAAGCAATTTGAAAAAGATGATTAATAACCTAAAAACTTATTGTACTATGAAAAGCAAAAGCTAAAAACTATTTTAACTCTCTAAAAATTAAGCTAGAAAATAAAAGTTTGTCTATTATAACTGCTGATGCATTTGACATGCATATAGACCAAAACTAAAAACCTTCAATGCAGACCTATTTTAAATGACTTCTACACTCTTTTAACTCAATCCTAGATGCAAACTAAACAAAGACACAAGCTAAAACTGAAATAAGCTAATAATGCAATTAAAACTAGACAGATTTGAGCTTTTATGATACTAACTATTGAAAACTTAACTAACACAAATCTAACTTATAAAAACAGCTTGAACTAACCTAAATTTGAGATTTAAAATAAACACAAAAGACCAAAGAGCCAAAAACAGCACTAATCTATGGTTAGTGCTGCTGACCCAAACACCCCTTTAACTAGACTTAAAATCACTTTGGCTTATGAAAAAACTTTTTAATGAGCAAAACTTTAATACCAGATAACAAATAGCTTATGACAAACCTAATGAGCTTATATTAATAAGCAATTAAGCCAGAGACAAAGAACTAAGAACTATGCTAATATTTTTGAGTTTTTAACAGTTTTATGAATTAAAACTAAGAAATCTAAGATCTATGCTATAAAACTTAAAAACAGATATTCAAACATATTTAATAAGCACAAATAGACAGAATTAGGCACAAATAAGCTAGACTATAAGCAGAATATAAGCATATGAAAAATTAAAGCTAAGATACTTGAAATTTAAAGAAAACTTACAAAAGCCTTAGCTAAACAAAGACAATAGTGCTCAAAAGAGCTTTCAACAGCTCTAGCTTATCACAAGGATAAGCTAGTAAGGTCCCTTAAGCTATTCCATGTTAAGCTTATCATCCATAAGTCCATAGTCCATACGCAAATGTATTAAGACTGATTTTATTGGTTTAAGTATATTAAGAGCTTATTAATAGCTCAATTTGAGCTTAGAGACTCAAAGAGCTTGATATGAGCTTATGAGAAGCTTATGTAACATTACTAGCTTATTAGACACAGTTTGAGTAAAAGTGAGCTTTAGAAAAGTAAGATAAAATTCAAATTCTATTAATGAAAAACTGCTTACAATATTAAAAAAGGAAATTACATCAAACAAACATTAAGCTAAAACATTTTAACTAAAAATTACAAAAGCTAATTTAAATAAGCTAATTTTAAAACTACTCCCAGATATCCTTGTGAGTGAGTCCTTGCTTGTGTTTATACTGCCTTGGAGAAGCTTCTAGGCCCCTGAGTCTGTTGTACACTCCTATCAATCCTGGCCAATCATTCTTCTAATCATTGGCTCTCTAATTAACACCGTTAGATCAATTTGAGCTCACACGGATTGCCAGCGTGGCAATCCGTGGTTTGTTCCTTCTTGGCTTCTTATTACACACGTTTAGTGGCAATCCCACTTGATAGGTGTGTTTTCTCCTTTGCCCGCGTGTCATTCCCTTTTGGGTTTTAGCCAATGAGAGAATCATGTGTAACTCTGCCAGCATGTCCTTTGGTACTTGAATTACATGACCACGTCCTTAATTTTCATTTACCCTTTGTTTTGAGCCCGAGGTAAATCGAAGAAGAAGATGAATAGTAACAACAAATTTTCGCGCGTAAAAACTTGTATAAAAGAGGTGTGTTTGACTTTTCTTTTGACCCGGGGTTATAACTCGTTTGACTTTGGGCTTATAAAGGGTTTTGGGCCGGGTAAGGGATAACAGGTTTTGGATTTGGTTTATATAAGAGTTAACGGGTGTTAACTCTTTATATATTAAAGAGTTAACACCGTTAGGGCTTAGGGACTATTTTTGCAATTTTGGTTTCTTTGAGGGACTGTTTTGGGAATTTTTGGGATTTTTGTCTTCATATGGTTGACTTTGGTTGACCAATGTTTGACTTTGAAAGCATTCTTCCGGCTCTTGTACACTCTTTTCCATTCCCGTGTCCGTGTTTGTCCGGCTTTGACCGTTTTCTTGAGATTTTTGCAATATCCGTACCTACACAATCACAAAGACAAAACAAGCAATATACAAGCATTTTAAGCACAATTTTGTCTTTTATGGGACATTTTTGATATAAAACGGATATGTGTTTTCACACATATCAAAATTCCCCAAACTAAGCGATTGCGTGTCCTCACGCAATATTATATGCTCTATAACCAAATACCTCAAAACTTCCCCAAACTAAATCTTTGAAAAGTCGTAAAGACTTTTGTTGAGAGAGTTAAGAAATCACAAGTTATAAAACACCCCGTTTTCCCATTTTTCTAAAACTTTTTCATTTTTTTATTAAAATAAAACTTATGATTATTCCGAATTTCGTTATTTCCATAACTGTTAGGGAACATAGAACAAGATGCATTTCGATCTGAGAATGCCCCAAAAAGGATAAATTCTACGTCCCCGACTTTTCACTTACTCCAAACCAAGCTTAAAACAAAAGCACAACTAAATATCAGTTAAGATGCTAACACTACTCATATTTGCAACTTATGAACTTTTTACTCCCGACATTTATTATATCTTAAGTGAGTGTGCTA
>BQNB010016147.1:0-18013 GCA_026074375.1 Tanacetum coccineum
CAGGAACTGGAGGGAGTGATTGGAATTACGACGTTGATTAGAGAGAAAGCTTCTGAGAAACAAGGGAGTAATGACAGCTGCAGCCACCACGGGACCACCCGATACTATTGCCGCTGATCCAACCGTTTGCACATCCATCTTTCCAGGGTTTTTTCAGAAAATAGAGGAAGAAGACAATTGATTGTTTGCGTCGAAATGGATGTATATATCAATACATAAAAATTCCTTGTACACTTGGTAACAAGACAGAGGAAATATTCCCGAACGGCATTGCTACTTGATCCCTTTTATCAAGTTTTATCGTTGCATGCTGTCAGGTATACTCCAGTCCAAAAGGAAGAACAGATTACCTAGCAATTTTGTGACAAATAATAACCTACATGAGGTTTAACAATGTTGTGTTACAAATTAGGTGTGATGATATCTTTTCAAATAGTGTATGTTCATTTTTCAAATAAAGTATTTTGACCAATTAATATAGTTAAAATCGGTTGGAAACTAACAGTGATAACTCATAATTGTTTGACCAACAGTCACAATGGTCGGGGAAAAGGTGAGAAAAACCGATAATCAATTTGGAACGTCTCTTTGTCATAGTGGAAACATTTTAACTCATATGAGTGTGCACTCCGCACTTACCTGACTCGCATCCACCTAACTCGCATCCGAGCATGATATGAAATCCCATCGGTCTCTAGTAAATTACAATTACAAAAATAAGTCGATGACACTAAAATCACCAACATTCACCAACACTAGTCTCTATTAAATTAAAATCACCTAAAATACTCGATGGCACTAAAATTACCAACATTACGCATCTTTTTGGTGCATTTGTATATCAAAAAAAGGTTTAAAATCTAACGTATAGTTTGAAACAGGGTTTGTTCTGCTCAAATGAAGTATCAACAAACTCCATCACTGGAACAACTACAAACTCATGGTAAGCATACCAAAACAAGTATAACATGTAGCAGGTATACTCATTATTTCCCTAACATTAGTTTCTTGGCTTGATAACAGCAAGCATCGGATTAAGTTTCTGTGTCGTAAGCCCAAGCGTATTAATATCTTCTCCCGTATCATCTCTAAGTCTCCACTCAAACTCCTGCACCATTTTCCCAATCGACACACAAGCAATTAACATAGCTTGCATAGCCCCAGCACAGACACGTTTCCCGCCTCCAAAAGCCATTGTTCTTTGCAAGTCAATTGGTTCATTGTCAGCAAGAAATCTCTCCGGGTTCCAATCTCCAGGATTCTCCCAAATGTCCTTCTCCATATTACACCCGTATATGTTTATTGCGAGCTGCATAACATTTTCATCATAACAACATTCAAGATTGATATATACAATTAAAGATGGTTTACATCATCTAAACAAACCTCGGTCCCAGCAGGAACATGGTATCCTCCAAGCTCTGTATTTTCGTGCACGTATCTTAATGGGATTATCGAAACAGGACTATGCCTTCTTAAAGTTTCATGGAAAACGGCTGATAAGTACGGCATCTTGCACAGTTTTTCCTCTGTGATCTTTTCTGACCCACAAACACTTTGGATTTCAGCATATAGACGAGCTTGCTTTGTTGGGTTTCTGGCAAGTTCATACATCGCCCATTCTGTGGTGATCATGGTGGTATCTGATGTCTCAATAATCGGCTCCCAAAGTGACATTAGCAATTGTTTTTCTGTTAATGGTTGTGCCTCCGACAACAAGTAATCGATGTAGCTGTTAAGATTCTGTTATTGGGGTAAAACAAGAATTTATATTTATATAATTCAATTCAGTTTATAGTAACAATAATTGTAAACTAGAATGCTTTACCTCCCCGGACTCTATGCGTTTTTTGTGTTCTTGAATCAAGGCCTTCATCACAGCCTCTCTTCGGGTGTACATTTGATCAATTTTGTTCTCAAAGCTGGTATTGGGGATCCAACTGAGATACGGGAAGAAGTCTCTCCAGTCGACTTCTATAGCACCCATCATCGGGTCAACCACCAGAACCTGGAATACCTCATCTCTTGTCATGGTGATTCCAAGATCACCAACATAAATGCTTTCAATATCCTTGCCTAGTGTCTGCAAATGAATAAATGATTACCGAATCATTCAAAAATCGTAATTTCAATAATAAGGCTTAGAACACTTACTTGTTTGAATGCTAATGTGAAAAGTTCAGACTGGAAAATCTTTCTGAGATCTACTGCTTCTTGGGGTGAATTTGGAGCTAAGGCATGAAGTTGGTTTGATAAATTTTCTGCCATTGTGTCTCTAAGGGCACGGTGTTTCTTCTGTTATTAATCATCAAGGATTAGTTTGTATAACCAAATGGGAACAATAAACAGATGTTCAAGGATTTTAGCGTTAAGAGGACCAACCCGAGCAGCTGGTCCCAGGAGACTAGCAAGTATGTTTCGTTTAACAGTTTTGTGATATTCATCATAATCACTCATTGCCACCATGGTTTTATCAGCTGTGAGGATCTGTAATGCCTTGGAAAGCTTTCTGGTGGAGATGGAGTCAAATCTGGTTATAAAAGCCTGCAACATCGTATGATAAATATCAATCACTATAACAATGATGGCAAGAAGAGCTAGTGACTCTAATATATGTAGCATACAGCTCGCCAACATAGGTCATTAGTTGAAATGATTGAATCTATCTATCTAGGAAGACAAAGATACCTCTTTGGCAAGGTCATTAGAATTAATAACAACCATTGGACTGGATCCAGCTTTAATGGAGTAAATAGGACCATGAGTTTCTGCCCATTTTGTAAAAGTTTTGTATGGTTTCTTCTCTTTCAACTCAAGCAAATTCCCCAACAATGGCACACCTGGTACCGCTGTATTTATAAAAAGAAAAAAGATTTAATAAAATATTAAAAAAACAATTAGTTTCGTTTACATCCAGTTAGGAGGTTTTCTCTTAACTAGAACTATAACTGATTAATAAATGCTTAAACTGTTGTTGCGTTGTGATCTACTCATGTACTTGATTTACACAGTTAAGAGACAATTTCGTCATATATAAAAGCCAAAAATCCCCATCCATTTCATTCTCCACAAAAAAAGGGTTATGATTTTCACAAACACACAATCATCGAAACTAATCATCACATCGACTTTAAAAACATTCAATAATTGTTGATTTCATCATAAATCTTCCATCATTTATCATAACTTTTCCAAACTAGGGATCACAAAATATTGGTGTTCTTAAGTTTTTTTTAGAAGGAATGGGAAGGGACGGAAGGGGGAGGGAGGGAAGGTATGGGCTTTTTCGTGTTAATTCGTTCCGTCCAATATTGGGATTGGGGGGATTTAGGAAGAGAAGTGGTGTTACTACATAATGGGTCATGTAAAATTACAACTAATATCTCATTGTTCTCTAGCACAGATGCAAACAGATCTTGATGGATCATAGAAAATCTATTCGACACGATAATCCGGATTAGATGTTGGTTAAAGTATCCCATTATGATCGTTAATTTTGTTCTAGTATCTGATGCGGGGAGAATGATGCAATTATGCCTTCACCATATGTCGTGTTTCGTGGTTTTTGTAGTTTCGTAGTTTATATCCCACATCGCCCTAGAAGGCAAACATGTAAGCATTCCTTCTCCTATAAAAGGAGGTGCAAGGATTTGGTGTAGGATATGGTTTTATATTTTGACATTGATAATAAAGCTTTGCTTTAATCAATCTATTCTTGGCGGGTTTTGCTAAGATTCTCTCAATAATCGGCATTCGTTTGAATCAACGATTGTTGGAGTTTTCCTGATTAAGATGCCTCCAAGGAGAACCAGGAATATTAATGATGTATATGAGCGTATTATGGCAAGAATGGAGGAGCGATTAGATCAATTTGTTGATCAATTTTCTAATCGAATGAATGATATGATGAATCTAAGAAGATGTAAGGATCGTAACGGTCGGAGAAGTGAAGACGGAGAGTTAGGAAATCCGTTCTTTGAGGGTGATTGTTCATCTTCTAATGAATGGGGAGATTATGGTGTGGTGGGTGACGATTATGAAGGAGCCCCGGTATTTGATGACGATTATGAAGAAGCCCCAGTATTTAATGATGATCAATTTGAAGAAGAATCGATGCCGGTTTATGATACCGATATTGAAGATGTCATTGAGGAGGAAGAAGGATTTGTTGGGAAAGAAGGATTTATTGAAGATGTAATCATCTACATATAGTGCATAATGAATCAGTATATTCACAAGGCAAATCACTCTCTTTTACCATTGTGGATGCTCTTATACTCCAATATATAACACTATTAATGAAAATTAATGATTTTAATCTTTTATATAATAAAAGAATTACATCATTTTGGAGTTTTTCATCAAATTGAATCATATGAATTTAAAAATTAGACCAATCAGAACGCTTGATTTTGCCACGTAGGCAAAATCGTGTGATCTGATTGGTCAATAAAAAGTCAAAATTAAATCGATTTGGTCAAAATTAAAAATTTGTGGTGGAGAAATATGACGAGAAAAAAAACACATAAAAATATATGTGTCAAATTTGTGAAGAAAAAAACTTGAAAAAAGTGGAGGTAATTAATAAAAATTTAGTGATTTTTAATTTTAAATAAATTATATGGAGTTAAGTGTAAATTTATAAATTTACATGTTTTATTATAACTTTAAAAAATAAACAAATAACCCCTTAAACTTTATACCCGTAGACTTTATATTTTAAAATATTACAAACGTAAACAATTTTTTACTTCCAAACAAAGATTTAACAGTATCTAATCACATCCCAAATCTACCCGAAGACTTTTTGATGGATTTTTCATTGTCGGTCTGAAATTATGTTGTACAACCAAATAGAAAAACACCGAAGCACATAAAATATCATAAATTAATAAAAAGGGTTTTCTAGCTATTCATTGATGTGTTTGGAAGAATTGCATTTTTTTTCTTTTTGTTTAATACGTACTAAAATTCTAACATTTAAATTTCTCAAAAAGTCTTTATTCCATTGACATGTATGTATGCCTATAAATCATATATAACAATCTAGGCTACTTTTATATCTTAAAAAAGTGTTGGTGACGGAAAAATGGGTAAAACTCTTTTTATATTTGTATATGTATTAAAGATATACAATAGGTAAATCTTTGTTTGACCAAAACATATTGTATGTACGAAACATAATACTTATTTGAGTTTTTTAGCTTTCTATATTCTATAAATATTGACGATTTTGATAACTCAACTTGATGCTTTTAAATTCGATTGCGAAGCTAAATTTTTACATGTTTTAACACAAAGTGTGACCATTAATCTTAAGTATAGCTGACTCAATAATGCAACTAGAATCATAAAACATATACAATATCAACTGCATACCCAACGGTAAGATAACCAGCCTTCCAAAGTGGAGGTCAATGGTTCGAATATAACGAGGAGAAAACTAATCCCCTTGTGGCCTCGAAGGTTCATATGAGCCGACTTCGGGCTACCTAAAAGAGTAGTTTTGTAGATATTAGTCGGCTCACAATGTCGAGTTAATTAACAGGTAAATCAAAAGAAAAAAAAATTAGTAATTATCCTCAAGCTCATATAATATATATAAGATATGAATTTATTCTCTTCATATGATTTCGATAATACTCTGTAACATAACTTATAAAACAAAATAAAAATAAAAATCATACATGTATTTAAAAACACATAATGTCTAAACCCCGTGCGTGCACGGGCATTAAAACTAGTATTTAAATATGGTAATGACATGCGTAATTAATTGCTTTCAATTCTTGATTAATCGTCAAATGTACAATATGGGAAAATGACATCAGTCCTAATGAAGTCGTAATCTATGTAGTGACACGTAATTAATTAGTTGTTATAGTAACAATATCTTGTTGACTTGTATAAGTGTGTTTTGTTAAGAAAATGACCAATTGGGGATGTTTATGACATAAGCATATCTAGATGTTGCTTTTGTTCTATTAATCGTTTGGGGTTAATTTCATTTGGAAAATTACACTAGTATATGAAAGTCATTAAAAGGGTTGTGTTTCAATGGTGCTCTGTATGTGCAAAGTTCTCAACCACCGAGTGTTTTAATATTTGTGAAATGAAATAAACGAGAGGGTTAGTGCCCGCACATTGTTGCGGGGCTGTTTTTGACGCAACTATGAAGTAAACACTATTTATGAACAACTTACTATTTTCAGTGTCTCATTATGAACTATGTACTAAATTAAATACCATTATGAACCACGAAACCGGGAAGAGCAGGTTATTTCCATGTCATTATTATTTTTTAATGTTTTTTCTTTAACTTATGTCACGGTGGCAGGTTTAAACCGTATAACCAGATTTTTTGACCCGATTTTGTTGACCCGTTGACTTTTAACCAATTTTACCTTATATCCATTTATTTTCTTTTTGTGAGCCCCATCAATAATGAGATTATCATACTTAGTCTTGGATACTATTAGTAAAGTGTGGAGTACACACTCGTTGAGTTAATATGTTATCCAACCTAGACAAATGCAGAGGATCAAATGGACAGTACTTACTAGCAGTACTAAGTGAATAACAGTACTAAAGTTTTATATAAGCAGTACTAAGTAGTTAGTACAGTTAGCACTAATTACTAGTACTACGTTGGTTTCGGCCAACTATCAGTAACTAAGTCGTTAGTACTAGCTATAGCACTAAATTACTTATACTGGTTGTTATATCTACAGCATACTAAGTAGTTATACTCGCTATCACTAAATAGTTTAATACTGCCAGTCGGTATTAACTGTTTGAAAACAGTTATAAAGTGTGTTTTAACCAACTTTTTAACTGCTTAATGTCGCAAAAATGTGTTTTTACAAAACAGATTCATTAGTCTCATTTTAAGATCGAGAAAACAATACAATTCCTTTATTGTTCTTGAGTTAATGATTCTTGTGCCCTATACCAACATTGCTATACTCCTAATATTAATCCCGATAGAGATTACAGTGCAACCCAGGCATTGATAAGGGCGAAATATTTATAACTGGAAAGTGGATTGTTACACCGATATAAGCGAGTTATCCAGTCATTCACACTCACAATCCACACCCCCCAATATATAACAAACGTAAAAAAGTATTTATTGTTTTGTATCATGGGCTGGAAAATACGGTGAAGGAGATGACTATGAAATTTGGGAAACTAGAAAAGTTTGAGGGGCATGATTTTAGGCGATGGCAGAAAAAGATGCATTTCTATTGACTAGCGTTGAAGGTGGTTTATGTGTTGACAACACCGATGCCAGAATTGTTGGAAGATGCAACAGTGGAAGCAATAAGGATAAGGGCAAAGATTGGGAGATACGTGACTACATATGCAGGGGAACCACATAATGATGTATGTCCTGATTCTCTTTTTATGTATATACGAATGTATGAAATCGGCTAAAGGAGTGTTGGATTCACTTGAAATCCAAGTACATGGCAGAGGATTCTTCTGTAAGAAATTCCCTTGTACGTAAATTTTAAAAATTACAAGATGGTCGATTCTAGCGCGGATCAATAGGAACAGTACAATGAAACTCCTTAGGATCCTTGGACAATACACACAACATGGCCTAAAAATGGATGAATCCATTTCTGTTTCAAGTATAATTGATAAGTTGCCTCCTTCCTGGAAGGATTTAAAACATACTTTGAAACATGGTAAAGAAGATTGTCTATGTCCAACTATGGTATTCACTTGCCAGAAGAGGAATCTCTAAGGCGCATGACATGACAAGGGCAAGGGTAAGGAAGTTGGTGGACCCTCTGTTAACATGACAGAAGAGGGTAAGAACAAACACAACAAACAAAACAAAGGTAAAAAAGGTCCAATGAGACAAGATGTTTCTATTCCAACAAAGAATACCAAAGTTTGAATGTTTGAAGTGTGCAAGACAGGTCATTTCAAAGGGATTGCCGTAGTGGAAAAAAGAACAACGCTAATGCTTGTGGGTTCGGGAAAGGGGTCCTAAGGACCAATCCCAAGACAAGGTCATAATTTTAAGTGAATGTATGGGAACAGTTTTGTTAAATATTCTGTTTCACTAATGTTCTGAAGCAATTTTATGGTGCAGTTTGATCATTGCTGGTGGAAAGATCTGGTGCACAAACTCATGTTTAGTAAAGATCGTTGTTTGTATTAAGACATTCGAAACCAGTGGAAAGACCGGATCTGTACTTATGACATGGGTGATGAACACTGTTGCCCTAATCATGGAAAGGAAGCGTAGCATTAGAAATTTAGTTCTAAGGAAAAAATTGTATACTTGTTTAATGTGTTTGTATGTGCAAAACTTCCGTAAGAACTAGTTTCTGGCCTGTGTTGATAAGTGTGGATAAAACAGGTTTAAGAAATCCGATAAGTATGAATCTTATCGAAGTGTGGTTAGAATTTGTAGGATTTGGTTATTATAACAATGTTAATGATGTATATGGTTGAACTTAAATAAAGTTCCTGATGATTCAGATTCTGTTTATATGTCTTCCTCTACTGTTGTTAATTCCTCATTATGGCATGCTCGTTTAGGACATGTACACTATAAAAGAATGCTTGAAATGTCTAAAGATGAATTGATACCTGCTATTGATGAAATCTTGATAAATGTACTACTATGTATGTTAACAAAAATTACTAGGAAACCATTTAAAAGTATAACAAGGAAATCTGTCATACTTGAATTGATACAATAAGATAATTTATGCGATTTTTATGCCACCCATCTTTGTAATAAAAATTATGTGATAACTTATATAGATTATGCCTCTAGGTTTTCGCTATGTTTACTGCTACATCAAAAGATGAAGCCCTGGTAAATAAATTTATAATTTATTAAACAAAAAGTTTGAATTGCAACAAAAATGACTTAGTTAAAACCTTACGCACCAATAGAGGTGGTGAATAGTTAGATCCCTGTGTTTTTTCCATCGTAGGCATTATTCATGAAACTACAGCTCTTACACAATAACCCCCGCAAAAATGGTGTGGCTGATAGAAAAATAGAGCTCTTAAGGTAAATGGATAATCATGTATCTACTCAGGGTTTAGTGAGGGTTCTGGGAGAAGCCATGTTTAAACGGCTTGCTATTTGTTAAAAAATAGGTTGTCCTAATAAAAGAACAAGACTACCCCGTAAGAACTTTGGTATAAGAAACGACCCAACTTGTCATATTTGCGAGTTTAGGTTTGTAGGGTCGTAGTAAGGCTTACGGATCCGAAAAGGAAAACTTTGGGTGAAAAAGGGATTGATTGCCAACTTTGTTGGATATGCAGAGCATTCTAAAAGGCATATAGTTTTATGTTATTGAACCTAATGAAACTGTATTTCTATAAACTCAAATTATAGAATCAAGAGAATGCAATATGTTGATGAAGAACCGTTTCTCTTCAATACTAGACCAAAGGACATTATACCAAATGTGCAAGAATCTCAAATGGATGATCATACTGATGATGTACCAAATGAGATTCCTGAGCCTCGAAGAGGTAAAAGAGCTAAGAAAGCTAAATCATATGGTTCTGATTTCAGCTATAATATTAAGTTGAGGGGTCGTAGATCAAGTTGGATCACAATACTCATATTGCATAGTACTTGAGGAAGATCCTAGAAAACCTATAGAATCTATGCAATACTGTTATGCTATCTTTCAGGAAAGAAGCAATTGATGATGAAGATTTGGGTTTCTATTATGAAAATATACATGGGTTTTATCTGACTTACCCCCTGGTTGCAAACCTTTAGGTTGCAAATGGATCTTCAAAGAAAGAATAAACGTTGATAGACACAATTGACAAGTTCAAGCTCGATTGGTAATCCAAGGATTTCGACATAAGGAAGGGGAATCGATAACTTCGATACTATGCACCAGTTGCTCGTATCATACTATTAGATTGTTGTTAGCTTTAGCATCTATTTACAATTTAATGATCCATCAAATGGATGTCAAAACAGCATTTTTAAATGGTGATTTGGATGAAGAAGTGTATATGAAGCAACCGGAGGATTTGTTATGCCGGGTAATGAGCATAAGGTGTGTAAGCTGGTTAAGTCATTGTATGGGCTCAAACAAGCACCTAAGCAGTGGCATCAAAAGTTTGATGAGGTTTGAGTTGTCAAGTGGGTTTTCTCTTAAACCAATCTGACAAGTGTGTATATAGCACATTTGAATACTCCTGGAAAAGGTGTATAATTTGTTATATATGTTGAAGACATGTTTATATTTCGGAACTGACCTAAAACAAGTTGATTAAAACTAAGTAAGTTTTTGTCGTCAAGATTCTCAATGAAAGATATGGGAGAAGCGGACGTTATTCTTGGTATAAAGATTAAACATGAGAATAAGGGGAATGTCATTACACAATCTCACTACATTGAGAAAATACTCAAGAAGTTTAATCGTGAAGATTGTTCTCCGATGAGTACTCCTATGGATCCGGTAGAAAAACTTAAGCTAAATACAGGTAAACCTGTGGATCAGCTTGAATATTCTAGAGCTATTGGATGTTTGATGTATGCTATGACTAGCACTAAACCTGATATTGCTTATGTTGTTGGTAGATTGAGTAGGTTTACTAGTAATCCAAGTAGACAGCATTGGAAAGCAATAACTAGGGTGTTTAAGTACTTGAGAGGTACTAAGGATTATGGTTTATCCTATGTTGGATATCCTTTGGTATTAGAAGGCTATTCGGATGCTACTGGATAAATCATGTGAAATTCATCTTCTATCAAGTGGATGGGTGTTTCCTATCCTGCTTGGGGGAGGTGCCATTTCATGGGCTTCTAAGAAGCAAACATGTATAACTGGTTCTACTATGGAATCTGAGTTTGTAGCATTGGCTGCTGCTGGTAAAGAAGCAGAATGGCTAAGAAACTTGATACATGAGATTCCAATGGCCGAAACCGATAGCACCAATATCTATCCCGATGTGATAGTGCTTCACCACAATGGCTAAGATGCTTAGTAGTCAATATATAATGGGAATTCTAGACACTTAGGGTGTGAGACATAGTATGATTAGGGATAATCATGAACGGTGTGATTTCTAGAGTTTGTTCGGGAGAATTGTGTGGTTAATACGCAGAAAGAATTAGTAGACCAACAAATGACGAATGGTCTTGCTAGGAGACCTAGTGAATAAGTCAGTGATAGGGATGGGATTAAAGTCCATATAAATCTACTACCTATGAGATACCTAATTCCCTTACTAAAACAAAACGATAGAAGCTGGATTTAATGTGGAAATAGCTCATAGCTTAGATTGGAACGCAAGTTTTTATCTTCCAGTATGTGTCAGACATGCAAGTGATGGTTAGGGTTGATTTTATCTTCTTAATAGTTCTTTTTGAAAAATTGCATTGCAGGTGCAAGATCTAAGGGAACTACCTATGTGAACATGAAAGTTTAGCCGCTTCAAGAACTGACTTAGCTTCTATAAATGTATCATCATGGATTGTGGACACATGCTTGTAAAGTGTTCAAGTTAAATGAACTATAGAGTGTTGTAGAAAAACGCATGTGTAATAATTATCTTCAGTAATCAAATGGATTTACGGGTTTCAATCCGTTACGACACCCCGATTTTCGATATTTGGAATGTGTATTATTACTAAGATATGAAAAATCCAATCCCAAGACATTTTTCATATTATGCATTTGTTTGTTTCGTTATGTTTGTTTTAGCATATATCTCTATATATGTATTAGTAAATCAAGGATTACAATAAAATAGGGGGATTTGTTGGTGATTTTAGTGTCATTGACGGCCATTTAGGTAATGATGATTTACTAGAGACTAATGAGATTTCATAATTAGCTTGGTACGAGTTATAGGGAATTGGAGTACACACTCGATGATTAATATTTAACAACCTAGAACAAAATGCAGAGATCAAGGACAGTACTCACTGTCATACCTAAGTTGATATAACAAATACATAAGTTGTTATATGTAGCAGTACTAAGTAGTTAGTACTGTTAGCACTAATACTTAAGTACTCGTTGTTTGTCAACTATCCACACTAATTAAACCTTTACTTATAGTATAAGGTTATGCAAAGTCAAATACTCGTCTAAAATTATTCTTTTGCCCTTATCCCGCCTATATACAAACATGGTCGTATGAAACTCATCAAACCAAATAAAACACAAACTCCTTGATATATAAACATACATATGATCTCATGAGCAACATCCCAAAATCTTTAACAAAATCGTTTCGATCCCTTTTCTTGCTAGCAATTTCATCTAGTGATCCTTGGCCTTTTTCGTTTCTCGAATAATATAATCTTGATCATCATCATCATCATGGGAGTTGGAGAACATTTCTACTTATTTCATCACCATCATCAACATAATAGTAATAACCATCATCATGAGCATGATCATAATATACGAAAAGGGCGTGTGGCAGTGATTGTGGGACATGAAGATGAAGAACAAAAAAGGTTTGTAATACCGGTTATGTACATGAACCATCCTTTGTTCATGGTGCTCTTGAAAGAAGCTGAAAAGGAGTTCGGTTTTCGTCATAATGGTCCGATTAATATTCCATGCCACGTTCAACAATTTCGTAATGTTCAAGGCATGATAGATAAAGATCGTCATCATCATCATATTTGTTGCTTCACAGATTGATTGATTATGGTTCAAGTCTTGATGATCTTTATTGTTTATTTCGCGGTTATGTAACAGATGTTGATCATGGGTGTGATGATTCTTTATTAGTTTAGGGAGATTGGTTTGTAATTTGTAAATGTATGTACTTTGATGAAAAAGGAAAGATCAAAGATTCAAATGTAACATTATATGTATTTGTGTGAATAAATATAATTACTACTTGTTAATATTTGGTTTTGATATTATAAATGTGAAGGAATGAAACAAATTGCTAGATGAATTGCTTTTTTTTTTCTTTCCAAAATTGAAATTGTATTAATGTAGATCTAAATAATATCTAAAATGGAAGGAATGAAACAAATTGCTAGATGGGTTGCTTGTTTTACCAATACTTTTCAAATATGTGACTTGTGAAACTGAACTAGTCACGATTAGGAAACCTAGCAAATAGCAATAAGCTTATCAATAGTTAATTAGGTGTAAGATTATTTATCAATTTTAAGAAGTTTGATGAACATTGACATGAAATTGGGGTGGAAATCGAGAAGGTATCTGAAAATGTAAATAGGAAATTTCAAATGCATTTACGAGGTTTTATTCAAAGGGTACATTTTTTAAAAATATATTATATTCGCCACTTTGTATAGCTGTGTGTCATTGTTTGAATCTAATTTCTTTATGCGCATTTTTAAATTTTTGATTATTCTACATATCGATTGATTTTTTGTGGGTATCGAATCACGTATTTTGAGAAATCAAATCAAGTATTTTTGGGAATCGATAAACAGAATAATCCAAATTTGAAAAGATGTGCATGAAATAATCGGATTCAAACAATGGGGCACACAACTACATACAGTAACAATTATAATACATTTTTAAATAATTAGCCCTAATTAAAGTCGCATGCAAATTTTTACAGTTTTGAGAGTACAAATGTAGCTTTTGTTGTGAATTTTGGTATGAAATTATCGTTCTTCCACAAAAGATGGATGAAACTTTGAAAGTTAAGACACACTAATAATAGCTGGAAACAATAATCGTAAACCAAAATTTTCAACAAAAATCACACCTACACTTGGAATATTAAAGCCATATATTTTTGCAAATAATCGAATATTTAAAAAGGTTTCACCTAAAATCCCCATAAAATTGGAAGGAAACTTATGGCTAAAGGTAAGGAGAATGATGTGATCATAATGATCAGATCATGAATGGCCGACTTATTAGAATATAAAATATGTCGTTTGGATGTAAGAAACTTAATCAAATCAAACAGAAATATATATTAAAAAATAAAACTCCAAAAGTCAAAGCCGCGGAAAAGAGCACGACATCCATGTCTACAAGTTGTTTGTGTTGGCAAGTTAAAATAGGGCTCATATTATATCGAGTATTGTCGAGAAGCATCATGAAAATGATCGCACATGGTTGAAGCATCTTTTTATACGAGGTAAAAGAATAATAGTAGTAGCACTAAAATCTTTCTTGAAAACTTTTACTAATATCTTTATGGATTCAGATCTATTAAAATTCATATCAATTTTAAAGGTAAAAGGTATGTTTGGCGAAATGGACTGGGGCTGGAGCTGGGGCTGAGGCTGGGGCTGGAGCTGGAACTGGAGCTGGAGCTGAGGCTAGGGATTATATTATAAGCCGAAATTGAAATTTGTATTTTTGTAAACTTGTTTGGCAAATGGGATGAGGCTGGGGCTTATTATTGCAAAATTACTAAAAAGGACATAATTAAATGAGTTTTCTGGTATATGTTAGATATTTTTGTGGGTAAATATGTAATTTATGATTCATAAGCCCCGGGCTAAAGTTTTTAGCCCCTTTTATAAGGCTGGGGCTTATAGAGGCTTATGACTTTATAAGCCCGCGTGACAAACGAGGCTTATTTTATAAGCCGACTTATTTTAAAAGCCCAAGCCCCAATAAGCCCCTCTCCAAACACACCCTAAATGATCATACATATCTTCTACAAAAATCAAAGTTATAACTAGGTGAGCGTGGCGTCGTGGCTGGCATGATCAAGCCTCACGTTCTTTGCGAGTACGTGGCCGTTTTTAAGGCGGGACTTACAAGCGGCAAAAAAATATTGAAAATATTTCCTCCTCCGTCCCTAAATAAGTGTCCACTTTTTACTTTCGAAGTCATTTTTTAGCAACTTTGACCTTAACTATTTCTTGTTGTGTTATATAATAGTTGATGCAAAATATATGAATGGATTGAGTTTTAAATATATTTTCATTGATATAATTTTCATTAAGTATTATATAACACAAACAAAATAATTTAAGGTCAAAGTTGATGGAAAAAGACTTAAAAAGTCAATAGTGGACACTTATTTAGGGACGGAGGGAGTATAAATTTATATATTTATATCATATTACAAATATATTGAGTTTACAAAAAGTGTCATACATAGGGAATAAAGTCAAGAAACTATGTTTGCATGTAATCTTTTTCATTTCTATATAAAAATACGATTTTTATCAAAATTGAATTCAAAAAAGCCTCCACGCATCGCATTTTATCACGTCTTATCACGTTTTTTCACTCATTATCTTACGTCAAGCCTTAAGCCCAAGCATTGGTCTAATGCGTGGCGTGGAGGTTACTCCTCACGCCTTTGCGAGGCCTTTGCAAGCCTTTTAGAACCATGACAAAAATAAAGTAAATTAGGTATCTCAGTAAATCTACTGTTATGTTAGTAAAAAAACTTTATCAGTAAAATTCATATTAACTTTAAAGGATCTCAATTCTATCTTTATATCCTTGAAATATTTTACTTTAGTGAAGAGAAATTTTATCAAACTTGCTGACCTTTTGAGTTAATCGGTATTCAGTACACATTCAATTTTTATCGACACACTCTAATAATGTACAAACTCGCAAAGGCAAAAGGCAAAAAAAAAACATAATTAACTTGTCACTTTTTCTTTTACTATGTACATTTTTATTTTATTTTTCTATTTATACATTATATTTCTAGATTTCGTCTATTATATGTATCTTGTGATCATTTTATCCCTCCCCGTTAACAAGAGTGTTGATAAACATAATAGTATAATTGTTACCAAATATACATGATAGGCCGAATTAAAATATATGATATAAACAATAGAAAAATAAAAATAACTAGAGGACACAACAAAAGATGATAATTTAGTTACATTTTCATGCTTTTTGCCCAAGTCGCAAAGAAGCATAAGATAGTGTACAACTACTTATAAAACCACCGTGCACCACGCCGCTTACCCTCCACATCAGAGCGCGCTCTGTCGCTCGCTCTACCCCACCCCTCTAATGTATAATTGTTACCCATAATTTACATGATAGGCCGAATTACAATATTATGGATCATAAAACAATGAAAAATAAAAATAACTAGAGGACACATCAAAGTTGATATTTAGTTAACGTTTTTTCATGCATTTTTGCCAAGTCGCAAAGATGCAATTAAGATAGTGTACAACTACTTATAAATTAAGACGGTTTTAAATAGTGTTTATTTTATGTGTGTAATATCTTTCCTCTCTACCTGTTATATATTGGTGGGATAAGGGATAGTGAAACATAGATTAATAGTTTTAATCTTTAACTTAAATAATTTAAATAATTTATTAGATTGTGGTTCATCTATACTACTATATAACTAGCAATTTATATACGTGGGGACCCAAATTACAAAATTAAGTTAAAGAGGATGCAATCTTGACCATCCATTTTATTTTTGAGAATCACATCATAAAGTGACATGTGTCACCTTTTGATTAAAAAATCATCTTTATTTTCAAATTGAAATATTTTTTTATCTATTTAATTTTATTTTGATTTTTTTACAACAATATTTTTTAAAAATTTTATGCTTTTATTTTCAACTATTCCAATTTTGAATCATTTTTATAATTTTTTTTTTACATTTTAATGTGTTTATCTTTATGTTGATTTATTATTGTTTTTTACAACTTTAATCTTATTAAAATATAAACTTGATACGGTAAAACTATATACTTTCCGGAGAGAGTGTCTGTCTTTTTACATGACGATCTGGTGAATGATGATATTTATCTGGTACGTTGAGGGGAAAGAAAAGATGCTTAAGGGAAAAACCCAACAACACATACATTTGTGAAACTGAAACGAAATTACTAAGCGTGTAGGAAATTACGTAAAAAGTTGAGTTAGTAAATTTTTTATTGCCGCCGCTATGCGCGGGTAACCAACTAGTTTTTATAAGTAGGGTATATTAGTTCAACAACATTACTTATTTAAAAAAAATTAAGTTTAAAAAAAAACAAGTTTTAAGAAAAACACTTTCACGCTTTATATATGATACAAATTAGTATCCGTCTCTACCACGTATTCATATCATCCAAAGGCTATAATATATTACATCTTTTTTTATGTAGCATTAACATTGATTCAAATGCTTTTAAACTAGCTAATTTTGTTAAAAAGCAAAATTTGCTAGTTATAGGGTATGTTTGGCGAGGGGTTTATTGAAGCTTATCGGAGTTTATCGAGGCTTGAGTTTTTAAAATAAGTCTCATTTGTCACGCGGGCTTATGAAAGAGCTTATAAGTCATAAGTCTCTATAAGCCCCAGCCTCATAAACCGGGGCTTTTAAACCGTAAATTACTTATTTACGTAGCTTTTAAAAAAAAACTCACCTTTTCAAAAAAAAAATTTATTTATTTACCCACAAAAATATCTAACATATACCAAAAACTCATTTAATTATGATTTTTTTTAGTAATTTTGCAATAATAAGCCCCAGCCCATTTGTCAAACAAGTTTATAAAAGTTCAAAATTCAATTTCGGCTTATAATATAAGTCTTAGCTTCAGCTCCAGACCCAGCCCATTTCGCCAAACATACCATAGTACATAGTACACTATATATATAGACACCCAGGGGGCGGATGCATGCCCAAGATATGGGGGGCCGGTGCCCTCTATGGCTAGACTAACGAGATGAAATTTTAGTGTATTTTTTCTTCGATATTGACCTTTTTTTTTTAAATGCCCCCCACCCAAAACTCAAATTGCCCCCGACTCGTACATCAAAATCCAACATTTAACACTCTAAAACCTTATAAATCTTTCATTTCTAAGTAGAATACTCGATTTATCATTTCGATCGTAGTTATTTTTGCCGTATTTTATTGTCAAAAAAAAATCTTTTTGCCCCCCACAATTTAATTTTCTGGTTCCGCCACTGTAGACACCATTTTGTGAAATTTAAGTTTATATCTCGACAAGTGTAAACCGATGTTCTTCTTATGATTTATCGAAGAGTTTTGGTGTTTCAAAATATTTTCTTCGGTTTTGATACAAATTTGAGAACAGTCGGGC
>BQNB010016147.1:19552-72069 GCA_026074375.1 Tanacetum coccineum
GCTCCAGTCCGAGCTTTTGCGATTTCACCGCTCAGAGTGCGATGGAGTGTTAGAGGATAAGTTAGTTGGCCCAAGCCCGGTTTTGTGGGTTTTGAGTCCATTAGGGTTAGGTTTATGCTATATTTGTAATATATATACAGTGAGGATAATAAAGTATTTCCTACGGGGTTTTCTATCTTTCAACATGGTATTAGAAGCAGGTATGATCTTGAGACCTACTCGGTCATCAAGCCGCCACTTCTATACCACTCGTCAAATCTCTCCATCTCTATTATCAAATCTCTCTATCTTCTTTTGCAAAGCCTAACCATCGGCCGTCATGAGCCGCTTCTATCATCGCAAAAAAAACGTATGAATCTCAAAATTTTCATAATTTTATCCTTCAAAAGTCCAGCCAAAGAAAAAGAAATGGTTTCATCTATCCAAATCTGGTAACACTTGTCCAACCTATTTTTTTTTTTGGAAAATGATATTTCCTCCTACTTGATATGCCTACAAATCCTCCTACTCACAGGATCCTGACAAGTGTCAGAACCGACGGTTTAGATGCGGAGAGATAATGTGGAAAATAACATTAAATATTATTGTGTGTGTAAGAGGATTTATAGGTATATATTGTAGGAGGAAATATCAACACTCTTTGTTTTTTAGCTTTTTTTTCATCAAAGATCGTATGGCAATTTAGTTCCTTGTTTCTGGTTTTCCTTCATTGTTTAGTTTGGTTTCGTCTAAGCAATGGCTACAAAAGCGATAAATCTCATTCTCTTTATTATACAGTAGAAACTCTATAAAATAATACACTTGGGACCACCAAAATTTATTAATTAAAAGAGTTATTAATTAATCGATAAATTAATAATTATTAATTTATATATTAATTAATATTTTATTAATTTATAGTATACAAATGGTTGGAAGAAAAATTCTCTATATATTAATTAATATTTTATTAATTATTGTATACAATGCATGTATATCAAATGAACGGCCCAATTTGAAAGAAACCTTCAATCTCCCACCTTATTATGCTTCTTGTGTTCAATGTATCACTTTATGGACATTAAAAATATTTTCTATATAAATACAAGATCAAAATAGGTTAACACAAACAAATCATACACACAACATGGCTTCCCATCTTAAAGGTGTGAAAAAAACAACAATGACAGACGAGATTCGAAGAGCATTATGCAAGCACAACAAGGATAATCCAAGTCTCACTCAAAAGCAATTGCAAGAATGGGTTCATAGTAACTATGGTTTGCAGGTGAGTCAAGCGACAATATCGAATACAGTTAAGCGGTCTTTAGAGTATCTCTCACTTGCTCCCGAAAGAGGCGATGTTAAGCGACACAAACCGGCAAAATTTCCTGACCTAGAAAAATCTCTCTATGAATGGATTCTTCAATATCAAGAACATGTGAATATGACAGGTGAACTAATCATCGAGAAGGCGAAAAAGTTCATGAAAGATATGTATCCAGTGGATACTCCAGACTTTACTTTTTCTATTGGTTGGCTTGGAAAGTTCAAAGCAAGATATGGAATTAAAAATTTCCGGCGTTTTGGAGAGAGTGGATCTGTTGAAATGGAGGGCATGGAGGACAAATTAAAATCCATAAGAGACAAAGTTGATCAGTTTGAAATGAAAGACATCTTTAATATGGATGAAACAGGTTTGTTTTTTTATTATTTTATTTTATATTTTGTACTTTAGTGATGTAATTATTTACATGTTTTGATCTTAAACAGGTTTGTTTTTTAGACTTCAACCGGATCATTCCCTTGCAACAATGCAGCTTGAAGGGAAAAAACAAGACAAGGAAAGACTAACTGTTGCTATTTGCTGTAATGAGGACGGTTCGGAAAAACTTCCTTTATGGATTATTGGGAAATATGCTAAACCAAGGTGCTTCAAGAATGTAAACTTGAACAGTCTGAACTGTGAGTACCGTGCTAACAAACGAGCTTGGATGACTGGTGTGTTATTTGAAGAATATGTTCGCCAACTTGATAAAAAAATGGTTGGAAGAAAAATTCTCTTGATTGTGGATAATTGCCCTGCTCATCCAAAAATTATTGAAGGATTACGAAATGTTGAATTATTTTTTTTGCCACCAAACACAACTTCAAAAATTCAACCTTGTGACGCGGGGATCATACGAGCTTTTAAGATGCATTATCGTCGTCGATTTTATAGAAGTCTTTTGGAGGGTTATGAATTAGGGGTTCCAAATCCAGCAAAAATAAATGTATTAGATGCAATGAATCTTGCAATTTCAGCATGGACTATGGATGTTAGTGCAAATACAATTGCGAACTGCTTTCGTCATTGTAAACTTCGATCAACAGATAACATGACTTTTGAGAACTCAGATGAAGGTGGTGAAAGCACTCAAGAACTCCAGAATTTGATCAAAGAGTTGGGTTATCGCAATGCAATGGATGTCGAAGATGTTCTGACTCACCCAGAAGAAAATGTAGTTGCACAGTTGTTGACTGATGAAGAAATTATTGAAAGCGTTATTGGAATTAATAAAGATGATATCGATGAAGAAGATGATGAAAGTTCTACAATGGAACCCCCTTCGCGAAACGAAGCTATTAAAGCAGCAATCACATTGAACAATTTCTTGTTGAGCTATGAGAAAACAACACCAGAAGTTCTTACCATGCTAAGGAAAATTAGAGACGAGATTCAAGGGGAAATTGATTTCAACAAAAAACAAAAGACAATTGAGTCATTTTTCAAGAAACCTTCATATTATCTTAGAGAGTTTATTAAATAATCGAGTATTAATTTATCGAGTTTCTACTGTATGATTTTTCCTTTTATATGTTTTTCCAAGCATCACCCACCAGAATATTATAACAATCACTATATCAAAATCCAATCTCCTTTCCATTAGTAATATACACATTAGGTGAAGAATACGGCGTCGTTTTGATTTTGAGTTGCTACAGTAACGGGCTGCAGCCCAATTGTTTTTTTTTTTTTTTTTAATTTGTATGCACAAAGTAGGAGTTAAAAAAAATATTACAAAAGTTCTGATTTATTCAGATAAAAAAATACCCGCGGAAAACCTTGAGTTACAGGGTATGACGCCAAAATCATCGGCTAAGCCATATGACATTTTTCTTTCTTTTTATGTGCTTTACTTTGAAAATTGTGTGCCCGAAGGTATTTTAGAACTTGAATAATGAGAAATAGTATTTTAGTTTAATTTATAAGCAATGGGTTATAAAGGAAAAAAGCTGAGGTGACAACATTTTTTGCTGAAACACGACGTCCGACGGTATTTAGTGTTCTTAGGTTTAGGTATACAACGTAAAATAATCAAAAGTATTATATCTTGTTTCAAACTTTGGTTATTCCTTAGCCTAAAATTTTAAGCTCGTACATTATTTGATATTTCTCATTCTCAAATTTTATTTGATACATGTAAGGAAACGTCATAGTTGTGTGAAATAAGAAAATGAGATGATGTATAGAATAGTCCACTTATAATAAGTAGATTTAACTACATTTTTGGTCCTTGTGGTTTATCGAGTATAACGGTTTTAGTCCATTAGTTTGAAAGTAACGGATCCTGTCTTGAATTGGACGATGTGTAACGGGTTTGGTCCATTTTTCGTTGACAGTTAGTTTGACTAGTTAAAAAATATGAAATGACTAAAATACCCTCAAATTAATATTGTGAAATGACCTGAATATCCTCTCTTTAATCTTTCTTTTTACCCCCATTTACTATTATCACTTTTCTATTAAAAAAATCCCAATCTAGATACTCATCTTCATCTCCTTAATTTTTTCCACCAACATCAACTCCACCCACTATTTATACAACTACACACATTTATACTACCGAAATTGATGCACCAACATTTTGAAACCTTATATTCTTTCATTTATCCAGACTTTAACTACTTTATCAAACACCACCCCACAACCACTTATATATATATATATATATATATATATATATATATATATATATTTGGGTAAAGAACTACCATGATATATCTACAACAAGAAATGGATCTGGAAAAAGAAAAGTTGGTAGGGGTCACACATCTGGAAAAAGAAGTGTTAGTGGTGGCTGATGTACGTGTATATGGGATTCAAGAAGATGAAGAGTGTTTGTGTTTTGGTATAGTCATTTTGAGTTATGGTGGCGGAGCAGCGGTGGCATCGGCGTCTGATGCGCAGTGTCCTTGAGCCGGAGTTTGGTATTAATGAAGCGGTGTATAAACCGACGGTTATGATGAGCGAGGAATATTTAAATAGAGAGTGATAGGGTTTTTGTGATTTGTGTTAAAATTCTAGGGTTAGGGTTTTTAATATTTGTAGAATTTGGGGATGTTTGGATTTTGTTTAAGTTGAAGAATAAACTCACATAAGTAAATATATGGTGAGACGGTGATGGTTCATGTGTAGTGGTGGTTTAATGGCAGGGGTGGCGGTTGGGTGATGGTGATTTTTGGTGGATGATGATAATGAGATAAGAACATAGAGAAAAGAAAGAAAAGTGATAGTGTTTGGTTTAAATGAGAAAACAAGGCTGTTTTAGTTTGCATATATTGAAGCCACTTTTTTATTTAGTAAAATATATGAAAAGACAGATATATCCTTATTTTTTTAACAGTCAGCATAAGTCAAACTGGCAGTGTTAGTGAAAATGGACCAAACCCATTATGGGTCGTCTAATATCAGGACATGATCCATTACTTTTTAAACTAATAGACTAAAATCGTTATATCTGGTAAACCACGGGGACAAAAAATGTAGTTAACTATAATAAGTAAAGGCATAATTGTAATTAGACTTTTTTTCATTTTGTAATTTTAAACAAAACCAAATGAATATATATCTTTCTCTTTATATGTATTTGAGAAGAGATAATTTTATTGTGTTATCAAAACAGTAATATGTGCATGTGTGTCACATAATCGTTCACTTTTGAAATTAAATTCATTGTCAAATTCGGTACTAATGTAACAAAATTATACTTCACTTAAAAAATAATATACCTCATAACACATTTACACGCATTACATCACCAATATTTGATTCGATAGTCAGCACCACCAAACCACCTCCGAATTAGTTCAAGCAGGTGTCAAGATGGGAGGTGTTATACGTGAAAGTGGGGGTTGGTGATGTTCATTGTTAGGCCCAATCGAAAACTTTTGTAGTTTTTTTCTTTTTTATCGTGCGTTCAAACAACTACTTTAAGTCTTCAAAATAGTAATTGTTACCTACTTATTTGTTAAGTAGTTAATGATACACGCTTACTCAGAATTTCTTACATAAGCGAAAAGCAAATATTTAACCAATATGTAACCACTTTGTATAATCTTGCAAGTTTATTATATTTTGATGTATTAATCGCTTTAGGCCCTTTCGGAACTTCAAAGTGGCCTTAATGTGCATGAAAAAGTCGCTTATCTAAGTTTAGTTCAAAGGATCATTATCTGAATCGTGATAAAATAGAAAGAAAAAAATTAGCGGTGTTAACAATTGAATCGATCTGAATAAGATTAAGTATCGATTTTGAAACTGGCTTTATCACAAAGCGTGTTGTGAAACAGATATGGTGAAACACATATCCGTTTCAAATATCAAAAATGGCCCTAAAAAGACAAAATTGTGCTTAAAATGCTTGAATATTGCTTGTTTTGTCTTTGTGATTGTGTAGGTACGGATATTGCAAAAATCTCAAGAAAATGGTCAAAACCGGATAATCACGAACACGGGAACGGAAGAGCACACAAAGAGCCGGGAGAATGCTATCAAAAGTCAACAGTGGTCAATTCAAGTCAACCTTCAGTCAAACATGGTCAACACTAAATGACAAAAATCCTAAAAATACCAAACTAGTCCCTCATAATTAACCAAATTACAAAAAACAATCCCTTAACCCTAACGATGTTAACTCTTATAATTGTAAGAGTTAACACCCGTTAACTTTCTTATAACACTAAGCCCGAGCCCAAGACACACCCCGTGGCCCAAAACCTTTTGTTATAACCAAAAGCCCAAAACTATTTTTACCCGGGTCAACCAAAGTCAAACTTCCCCTTCTATAAAAGTAAAAACGCGGGAAGAACAGTTACCATTGTTCATTGTCTTCCCTATTTTACCTCGGGATCAAACCAAAGGGTAAATGAAAATTGACTGTGTGACCATGTAATTCAAGTGGTAAAGGACACCTTGGCAGAGTTATACATCACCAAACGCTCTCATTGGCCAATTCCCAAAAGAAAAGACACGCGTACAAGGAAGAAAACACACCAAGGGTTAGATTTTTGTACTAAAAGGAGTACAAAAGAAGCACAGGAGTGTCACATCACAGATTGCTACGTTGGCAATATGTGTGATCAAAATCTAATCCAACGGTGGATATTGAGCTCCAAATGATTGAAGAAATGAAGAGCCAGGATTGATGGGATGGTGTAACAAACTTTGGCCTAGGAGCTTCTCCTGGCAGCTATAAAAAGACTCCTTCACTCTCACATGATGTGCTTCCTTTTTCCTAAAAACTTTTAGTTTTCATTAGCTTATGTAATTTTCAGTTTCAAATGTAATTTTTCTCTTTAAACTTTTGTAACTTTCAATTTCCCAAGCAGTGTAATATGTTTTTAAGTTTTATAAAATCATCAGTCTAAGTTTTCATAAACTATTTTCATTATTAAGCTCTCATATTCTCAAATGTTTGTGCTACTGTTTCATAAGCTACTAATAAGCTCATACAAACTCTTTGAGTCTCTACCTTAATAAAGCTTAATTCGTCATCTAATTTACTTTAAATCCATAAAATCAATAAATTCCCTTTGCTTATGGATTGACTTTTGGAGGAAGAGCACATAATGGACTTTTTACCTGGCTTAATTTACAATAAGCCAGAGCTTGTAGACAGCTTTTGAGCTTAGTTGCCTTTGTTTAGCTAAGGCAGAGGTAAATTCCCTTTAAAGTTCAAGTTATTTAGCTTAAATATTGCATTTGGTTAATTTCAGCTTACTAGTTGCTTATTTGTGCTTATTAATGTGTTATTATGCTTATTAGACTTATTTGATAATCTGTTTTTAGTTAATATAGCTTAGATCTTAATTTAGCTTAAAATTGTCCCTAAAATCAATAAAAACCAAAAAATAATGAGCTAGTAGCTTATTGATTTCAGCTTATTGGATTAGTGTTTTTAGCTTTTTAAGTCTGTTATAAGTTGCTTATTATCTGGTATTTAGTATTGGAGCTTTTAATTTCATAAGCTAATATGAACATGAGTATTGTTAAAGGGGTGTTTGGCACAGCAGTACTAACTACAAGTTAGTACTGCTTGTGGTCTTTTGGTCTTTAAAGTTTGTTTTAAAACTCTTATTAAGGTTTGTTACTCTCATTTAGGTTTGTTTAAGCTAAACTTCATAAGCTAGAGATTAGATAATTAGTTATTCCGATAAGTTAGGTTAAAATTAATAGAAATCATTCAAGTAATTTGCATAAACTTAGCTTAGATCTCTTCCTAAGCAGTAACCCTTTATGGGGGGGAAAATAGTCCCATTATATTTCTTGTCTTTCATTTTGAGTTTAAACATGTTTAGAATAGTCTTATTAGGCCTGCATTTTGTCTAGTTTAAAGTTTTGTCATAATTGTGTCACCAACTGCATTAGAATACATAAAAATGCATAAGTACAATTTCTAGTTTCATTTTTAGAATAGCATTTAGCCTTTGATTTTCAGATTATAAATAGCTTTTAGGTTATATTTCACAAGTTTATAATTAGTTTTAAAATTCTAGCTTATTAGGTTATCTGTTTTAAGATGTCAAATAAGCATTTTGACTTTTCAGTTTCAAAGTAAAACTCAGCATGATTTAAGCCTTAGGACTGTTTTCAAAGAGCTTTTTCATTAAGCTATTTTGTTTCAAAATCATTTTTAAAAGTAGATTAAAGTAGCTATTTAGTTGTAGTTTAAGCTTTAATAAGCTATTTCCCCACAAGAATCCAAGAGCTTATCTAAAAATAAGCTCAAAGATTCCTGTAGGGATTGTTTGGTTTTAAGTTTTCTATTAATGCTTATTTGAGAATTTCAGCTTATGGCTTGACATAGCTTATTCGATAAGCTGTGTAACTAAGCTTATTTTTCTTAGGTCCCTTTTAGTTCAAGCTATTTTTTTGTATTTTTTTAGAATTTTTATAATTGGTTTAGTATTTTTAAACATTTATTTTTATTAAAAACTTTAAAAAATCATAAAAAATAGAAAAATAATCAAAAAAATATAATTCTTTTTAAAAAAAAATTCTTTTACCGTAAAGTTTCTAGGAAAATTAGTTTTGCTTTCGTAGGGTTAAAATTGCAAAATTTCAATTTTTAAAGAACGGGATTTGTTTTCGTTCTCGTTTTTCGTGTTTTTAAGCTCATTTCAAATCCGTTTTTGTTCTAGTTTTCTTTAAACTTACTTTTTAGTCAATTAGAGTCTATTTAAAAAGAAAAATTCATTTTAGGTTTAAATTTGGAAATTTAGGGTTTCTTAACTGCCATTTAGGGTTCCCGTTTTGCGTTTTTAGTCAAAGTTTAATTTCCCATTATTTGTTTTCGTGCTTAATTGTTATCATTTGCTTATTTTAATTGTTTTTAATTCGTAGAAATAGATAATCAAATCAATCTTTGTTTCCAATTCAAATCATTGTCCGAACAACAAACGTGGTTTCAATTTCACAAATCCTTGGGGAATAACGACCCGGGAATCATACTTCCCGGTTAATATACGTATTATATTATATATATTTGTAAAGATTCTCCTTTTTACCTTTGTCCTCAAGGGTAATTTGGTAATTTTCTATCATACTATATTTTATAATCACGTGTGTAAGATTGCTTCAATCATCTTTTGGCGCCGCTGCCTGGGATTTGTGATTAAGATTCTTTCGTTTGAAGTTTGTTGATCGTGATTTGAAGACCCTTTCATTTTCGAAAGTTTTATTTTTGTTAAAAATCAAAAATACAAAAAAAATATTATAAAATATAAAAAGTAAAAGATATTTTTCTTTTATTATCATATAAAAATATAAAAAAAATTAAAAAAAAATATAAAAATTGTCCATTAAAAAAAAAATTGGTAAAAGAACACCAACAAAGAATACCTTCAATTGAGGTATTATCTATTAGTAAGTTCCCAACTCGAATTAAAGATTTAAAAACTTGCCATTTGTGTCACTTACGAAATACGACTCACCTTAAAAAGTAAAAAATTTAAGAGCTACCGTGAAGTAAGTTTGATTATTTGGTTCAAGTTGTCTATCTCGTTATCCGTTAAAATAGATTGTTAAAAAAATTAAATAAATAAAAAATTAGTATAAATTTTCTTTTTCTATTTTGTGCATGCGCACTCGTTCTCAAACCCGCAACTGTAACTGTCAAAAACAATCCCACCGGCTGTTGTAGAACCATTTAATTTAAAAGAACCTTTTGATAATCCTCCCCTAGTTCCGATGGTCGATAACCGGACTATGGCGGAATTGCTCCAAGCACCCACCGAGGGGTACGAGGATGCAATCGAAATTCCCGAAATCAAACAATTGTGAGTATGCATGCATCTGCTATGGCATGTATAATCCCACTAGCTATGTTGGTATGATGCTTAATTACACATACCTTTTACCTTTAAAAACGAGCTAAAATAACCAAAAACGAACTCAAAATGCCAAATATATGCTTGTTTTGCTAATTGTGTTGTGCAGGAACGGATATCTCACAAAAAGACGAAAAACCAAGCAAAAAGCGACAAAACCGGACACGGGATGGAAAAGTGTGTGAAGACGAAGCCCAATCAAAATCAAGTCAAACTCCGAGAAGAAAAAGCAAAGAAAAATATAACTTGAGGGGTCAAAAATGCCAAACCCCTAAGTTATATAATTAAGGAAACAAAGACAGGGGCTGATTATGCCAAATTGGGAAACTTCATTTATAAAAGAAAGAGAAATGGGAACAAAAAAATTGAAAAGAAGTATATTTGGAGGGTGCTTTTCTTGTACCACAAACCAAACAATCCCTCAATCAATCTTCAACCCTCTCTCTGACACAATCCAACTTGTTAGTATAACTGTTTCTCCCGCCAATACCAAAACCAGCCCGCATCCTGTTTTGCTCCCATACTTCTCCTACAAAATCACTCAACATCCTACCAAATCATTTCATCCACCCTACTTTTTCCCCCAGCTTTATAAAGTCCATGTTGGCAATCCCTCTTCATTCCCAAAGCATTTCGATGGCTGAGATTGTCTCCAAAGAAGCTCAAAAGAAATCAAAGGCTGGGATTTGCTCAAGATTCACCTCACACAACTAGCACACTTGGTTTTATCTCTCCAAAGAAGCACAAGCTACAAGTCCAAGACTTCGGCTATAAATAGAGCCTTTTGTAAGCCTTTGAGGGATCTTAGAATCTAGTTCTTAGTTTTTAATTTAACTTAGCTTATTTTCAAGTTATTTACAGTTTTTACTTTCAGCTTGTAACACTTTCAAGTTTTAATGCAAGTTTGAGTTTTTAAAGTCACTTTATAATCCCAAGTGTTAAGTTTCTTAATTGAGTTGTTTCGTGTTCAAAAGCTCTCAATACAGCTTGTTTACAAACTGTTTTAACTAAGTGAACTTAAAAGGTTAAGTAGTTAAGAAATTATCACACCAATCACTCTCAAATATACCTCAGCTTATGTTATGGATGATAAGCCAGTTCTGGATGGGCTTATGGACTCTCACTAGTATCTTAATTCCAAGCAAGAGCTTGTAGATTCATTGTTTGACCCTGTTTTGAGCAAGGGTGTAGTAAGTCTCTCTATTTCTTACTTTACTTATCTATTGCAGAATTGCTAGTTTATTTAATACAACTGTTGGTTTTAAGTTTATACTGCTAGACTAATTCATGCTTATTTAAGTGCTTATTATGGATTGAAAATTGCTTATAAGTGTTTTTTATTAGATAATCTGTTTTTAATTAATTTGAAAAAAAAATGATTTTGAAGGGGTATTTTCAACTAACAGTACTAACCTTAAGTTAGTTCTGCTAGTTAACTTTTGGAACAGCATTAACTTAACACTACCAGTACTAACTCCAAGTTAGTACTGCTAGTTCATTTTCTTGGATTTCAAAGGTAGCAGTACTAACTAACACTAGCAGTACTAACTCCAAGTTAGTACTGTCAGTTAAAACTGTTAGTACTGACAGGTCATTTTAGCTTATCAGCTTATTATTTCAGCTTGTTTAAGATTTCTTTAGATTTTTAGAGTAGATTAAGCTTATTTTAGTGTACTGTTTTCAGTAGAACTTATTTGTCTTTTCAAAATAACTTTAAGAGTTTATCAGTTTTAGTTTTCTAGCTTGTTTATCATTATAGTCTATTCTGGTTGCTTATTCTTATGCTTAAGTGCTTATTTTGGGTAGTTAACTTTCTGTTTTAGCTTATTTGCTTATTTCTTGTTTAATTGTGTTTTGTTAAGGCTAACGGTACTAACACCTTAACCAAACAGTACTACCCTTAACTAACAGTACTAACATATAGCTAGCAGTACTAAACTTTAAGTTAGTACTGTAGTTAATACTGGTCAGTAACTTTTGTGTGTTTCTCTGTTTAATTTAGCTTAATTGCATGCTTTAATTTGCTTATTTAGATTAGATTACTTATTTGGCTGTCTTAAGCTAAATAGAGATTATTTGTGCCTTTGCGAAAAAGTTTTTAGTGTTTTGCCTTTAGTAGCTTTCATGCTTGTTCTAGCTTATGTTCCTTGATTATCTTTGTGTTCATTTGCCTATTAGGTTTAGTACCCAATCATATTCACATTCCTTGTTACATTCAAACACCAATCGTCAATCGTTCTTCGATAATCCATTTCTAGCCTCGTTGGGACATAACGACCCGGGAACACTCTATACTGCTTCCGGTTACATTGCTCTCGCGTGATTTCGTCCCTTGGTGTGTATTTATATTTATATATGTTTATTGATACATAAAAAAGGGGTGAGCTCGCGCGAATCAACCACTGAATTTATACCAAATGCATTTAAAAAAGTTATGTAGACCGCTACAGAAAGGTCCTAGAGAGAAAATGGTGTAAGACTTACTAGCAAACCATAGATGTCACAGTAGTGATAAAAACCAGCCTCTGAGTTAACCCATCAGCCCAACAACGTATCATGTTGAAGTTCATATCTGCATGAAACTTGATATCTACATTGTAGCATTTTTTGATAGCCTTAGCCAACCATCAGTTAGAATCCAGTTTCCACCTAGAATGGTTGGCCCAAAAAAATCAGATTTTTTATATATAATTAAGGAGGTTTTAGGTGTTAAACCACTAATCTTACATTATATTGGTTGTGTATGTTGTCTAATATTTACTTTTTTGGCGGATATATTGGAGGCAATAAATGTGAAGGTTACTTTTCGCTAATAAACGAGGCATGTTTAATGTTAGTAGGATACATGTTTCACCTTCTATTATATATTTTAGACAACAAATGACATGTTATGGGCTAATGGGTCATATTAGGTTAAGATGAGTCATAACAATTTCTATTTGGTTGCAGTAGTTCTTGTAACGGGGATGCGAGAAACTAATGGTAGAAGTGAAATATGTGTGTTGGATTTTATATACTATTAACATATTAATTATTATGAGTATTCAACGGAATACATATAAACATATTTTATAAAGTAATTAACATAAGTTTAAAGATTCGTGTACCTTTTAGTAAATAAGCAAATGAACAACGAATCTTGTAAACATGCGTATGTGTTAATTATACAACGCGAAAACCCTTGGAATTGGGGTTTATAAATCGAACCACCTTATGAAACATTATAGAGATTCTAAAGTAAGAATCTTCTATAGCTTCACACACACGTTTGTAGCGATTCAATTAGAATGCTAGTTCTTGATTAACAATAAGCAAAACAATCACTTGGATCTTAAGCAAAATCGAATCCCTTCACTTAGGGGACTACAATCGGCAGAAGGAGAAAGAAAGCTCCGTGCTTGCTTACGGTTATCAAGATTAGGCAAAGTATATAAATTAGAAGATTCATTATATAGGCAACCAAACTTAGAGAACATGTAAACTTCCATAATCCTTATCTAATAAGGAATTTCTATTCTTTCCTTTTCTTATTACACTTAACTCATTCTCTTTAATAACTTACCATTAAATATTATCAATATAATACACTATATATATTATTAACATTATATAAATTGAATCTAAAACGTAACGTGTGCGACCCTATAGACTCACGTAATTTCCGAACATATATTATTTATGATATGGACATATCTCAACAGCTCTCGCTTGAACATGTCTCAAATAATATAATAACATTGGTAAGCGTCTACAACACCTCCCAATGCTCCTAGAAATACTTGAGTGTAGTTTCGTAAAGTCCTAGTTAAATGATTTAAGCATTTACTATCCCTTAGTTTCCGATATTGTGTTAAGAATAGATATGGATCTATGTCATTTCATTATTTAACGATTATGTTTCTCGTATATGTAATTAATCAAGATTACATAAATTCATTGAGACGCTTCTACATGAGCTTTGGGTGCGGCCACACATACATCTGATTAATTTTACAAGGGGCCCAGTGGCATCATTCTTCAACAATTGAAGTAACAAATTCCATATTGAATACAAGTGTCAGACATATGCCTCACAATCACTTCTAAAAATAGTCCTTATTAGCTACCTTGTTCATGATAGCTTAAACTATAACAGGAAGGATCATCCACACATGCAAGACCTACTTGCATCTCAAGTCTAAGGATTTAGTAAATAAAATCACATACAAGATTCACTTAATGACGACGATCCTTAAAGTGATAATCTTGTTAGTTGGGGAAGTCCGATAAGCATCTTATGAATATTATGTGAGTTTGGCGGACACATCCTTTAATATTCCAAAAATATTACCAATTACTCAAAAATCTCTTAGTTCAACAATATTCTCATATAGTTGATCGACAATGGACTAATTTAGAACAATAAAAATCATTCATGGATTTAGACATGCAAATATAGGAAACAATTGATATTAAATGAAAACAAACATACCTAGTACTTTTATTCATTATAAAATCAAAATTGTTTTAATATCCCTTATCCAAATACTAAATAGATCAAATGCATAATAATTCTAGTTGACGAATCATGCCTCAAGATACAACGAGACGTACTTGTAGACGAGGATGCATAAGATTTTCATTAAATTCAACTACTTTGATCTTTTTGAAATTTTGAGAATACTTATGACAAGAAATCAATTTAGTGAAGTTCTTAAAATATCTATGATAATTAAATGTGGTTTGTGAATTATATAAATATCTTGATATTGACACACTATATTCCATAAGGTGTGTGACATCAACAAAACACCTGTTGGAGAGGGGGCGGGGGGGGGGGGGTGGGGGGGGGGTGGGGGGGAGATCATCGTTGGCGGGGGGGGGGGGGGGGGGTGGGGGGGGAACTGGGGGGGGGGGGGGTGGGGGGGGGGGGGGGGGGGGGGGGGGGGGGGGGGGGGAGTGACTTCTAAAAAGTATAAAGCATTCTTATTATTTAATGTATAATGCAACTATGCTCTCCGCGAATCGCACGGTAACTATCCACAAGGACATCAACCACTATGAAATCCTACCATGACTAGTATTGAGTGTCATCTCAATTAAACTAGCATCAGTGTATACAAATAACACCATGCTTTTATCTAAAATCCATAAACAATGAATACTCTATTAATAATGTTTGGCACCTCATGAACTACAAGTTTATTGGTTTATTCTAATTTCACAATAATTTGTTGTAATATATATCCTTAGATTTTTCATTACTAGGGACAAATCCATAATCTAGGAATGAATTTCTAAATCGAAACATATTCCATTAAAATATTCAATTTAATAGTTATCTAATAACTTTCGATTAGATACTAATGTTGTCAAATCATCTTGCATTCATGCATGATACAACTATTTCTCTACACAATATGATGTATATAATGAATCCTTTAGTCATACTTAAGATTTCATTCATGTTCTATCTTATCAAAAGATATGTATCCATTGAGACTTGCTAAATGGTATGTCATGTTGTGTTAGATTTATTTACCACATATGTTTATAACAATAAACATATATTCCGAGGTTGTATGTTTTATTTTCTAAATTTCTCAAGTAAAGATCATTCAAAGCTTAAGATCAACGTCTAGCTTAGATGGAATGTTACTGCACATATGTTATATAACATACACGATTTAAGAAAATAAACATAATACTCCCACTAGATTTTAGGAATATTCAGGAGTTGTCTTAGTAATAATTAAATTTAAATCAAGCAAGTGATTTATTTAACAATTAAACTTAAGACTTCTTTCATAGATGCTTACAATGATCAATACTTGGATTCTTGCTGTTTGTACACTTCATAAAGATTATATGAATTCATAAACTCCTTTGATACTCATACAACCTCGCACTAGTAAACCATCAAGAATATTTTGAAATCTCCTATTTCATATTTCATCTATATGAACACTAGTATGAAAATAAACTATCTTTATATAATTAATGCACATAGAAAGAATATTTAATCATAATCAATTGCTTGAGTGTGATTAAAAATCCAGTCATAATCCGTGCATTAAATATGTGTACAACATTATCTTTATGAGTTCGACACAAAGAAACAAACCATGTAGGTTTTCTACTCTTTGAAGAAACTCATTTGAACTTCAGAGTATAACCATTTAGTTAAAGATCAATCAAGTTCCATAATTGATTATCTTTGTGGACAACATCTTAACATTCATAGTTTGAGTCATGTACCGAATTCAAGATTCGACAATGCATCTTTATGGTTAACAGGTTCACCATGATCCTGTTACTCATATTCCTCAGCATTGATATAACATATATCAATCAAGTATTTGAGGTATCCTTAGGGATCTATGAACGAGAAATATATCATTATGAGGTTTAACATTTACATGTACAGCCTCAGTATAATATTCACTAGTGTGTTTAGAAGGTAATATATTTTGTATTTGTATCTCTCTAAGATCTAAAAACGCCCCAACTTGCTTTTTATAAGTATAGACTATTCTATAAATACTTATCATGTAGAGTAACAATAATTTGTTCTTTTTTAGGATATTACAAGATACATCGACAGTTCCTGAGTTTAGTTTGTTAATATCAATCTTCATAAGAAAATTAACAAAATCAGAACTTCAATTTTAAGACAATGTGAGTAATCACATTCCATAACATGATGGTGTCTTATTAACCTTTTAGGTTGGAGTCTTATTGGGTATATACAAAATACACGACCCAATTTTTTAAACTTGACAGATTTGAGGATAAAAAATTTAAGTTTACGAAAATCAATGATTTCCAAAAAAAATTGATTAACACTCTATATCATACCATAAAATATGTGAATATTCTATGAGTAATTGATTGTGAGATTATAGCGACAATTCCTTAAAATAACTTAATACTCTTTTAGGAACCTACTTATCAATTGTGTCAAACTAAATTGAATATATAGTATTTAAAAAACCTATTGCATGCTTTAATGTGTACATCTTTAACTAGTTCAAAAACTCTATGTACATATCTTTACAAGAAGATATAAAATGTTACCTATACATTATTTATCCATTAAACAATTCAAGGACTTTATGTTCATGTCATAACAAGAAGACATAACTTACTTTATGTTATGAGTCTTTCAGCAATTAAAGGACTTCATGTTTATGACTTTACAAGAAACATAAACATACTTAACTAAAGTAATTATGAACACCTACTCTTGGCTTCACATAGTAATTTCAAGTTAATGATTACTTCATTATTTATGACATTCCAAGAACACATAAACATTTTACTTGAAGTAGTCTTTAATTCATATCTTGACATGTGTTCTTAAAAGGGCTATAAGTCCTAGTAGAATATTAGTTTCTTACCTTACGGTCAAGAGAAACCTTTAATCATATTGTTATTGTCATGTGTTGTACCTTGCACATAATAAATATTTCTCCCACTTGTGCATGGCACAACATCATACAGGTATTCAAACAACACAACGTTTGTTTGACTATGTGAATAATATGATAGTGTCACAGATATTATCGTTACAAGTAGATATAAAATCACATTGATTAATACGGAATAGTGTACGACTATCTTTAAAACCATGTGTGTTTATAGTTGGAAAATAACGTATTATCTCAAGACAAGCTAAAAATAATTTGGGTTACTAATAAGACAATAAAGCTTGTAGCTCCTACTGAATTAGATAACATTACATGAATGTCTTGTTCAGTAATATCGCAATGCTCCCACTGGATTTGAAAACATTGCAAGTGTTACATAACCAGTGAAAACAAATAGCGATCTATTTATTTTCCTACTTCTCTTTGAAATCCTATTAATAGCAATGTACTTAGGTTTCAAAAGCTCTACTATGTAGATGAGGGACTATCCATCAATGCTATTTATTAACTTGAAAATTGGGCATGCAAATTCCTTCTTAACTTTCCTACAATTCTACAAGGGTATGTATCACCTTAATTTGGTTAAAGCAAACAACTAGATACATCATGCTAGTTTACCTTACTAACTTTTGTGGTAATATTGTATTTTCCTAATCAGACTCATAAAGCTTCTTAAATCAGGGAAAGATGTTATCATTCATTAGCCTCCAAGCACAGTTCTCGTAGTTATTCAAATGTCATATAGTAATTCAAAGGTATATAGCCACCGGATATATGGTGATGAAATCTATATGAAAATAAGTCATGCAATCTACTTAATCATGTAAGTTTGCTATGAGTTTGATTAGAATTAGAACAATTCCATTGTTCTTATTATAACTTTTAGAGCAAGGAAAAAATGATAGGAATGAGTCTTCCTTTTCCTTATAAGGAAAGGAGGCTTGGTTTGTCTTCTTCAAGAAAGAAACAAATACATCGATATACGGGTTTTATGTTTAACATTAAAACTATTTAAAGAATCACAAAATTTACCTTTTAGTATTTTTAATAATACTCTTTAAAGAAAATTAACCACCCATGTTTAAACTTATAACCAATTAATTTTGAAAAGGCTATGATCCTACTTGACATACCACCATCACATCAGTTGATCTGCTAGTAATGGTGTATTCAAAAGGTAATTGACGATCAGTAATTGTCAACCAAGTGTAATTCCTAGAACATTATGGGACTTGCTTATTTCACTTGTGAACAATCAAAAGTGTTTAAGTAAGCATGTTTCATCCCATCTATGCCTCGAGCTTAGGGTCTCACCAGCTTAACCCGACTAAGTTGCCCAATAAAGAACCGTGATTATGTAACACCAAACGTCTCATGAAAAGTGTATAATCACCTTGGGTTGCAATCTACACACGTCTCACGTAATGTAGAAGGCAATTGCAAGTGTTCTTTCAAATTGGGTGGCAACAAATTATTTAAAAGGGTATAATATTTGTCGTGACAAATATGTACGAATAAGCATGCATACATCTTTGTATCATAGATTTTAATACAAACTTTACTCAATTAAGTTAATTATTATGGTGTCACTTATATTCTATACATCACGTGTATAAATAGTGATACCTTTAAAATTGACGATTCAACGTGTTTTCAAATCTAAAAAGTTCTAATTTTATCACGAGAAAAGATTAAAGAATGATTAAGACCATTCAAACCCTACCATTCGCGCTTCCTATGTAGTTGCAAGATATCAGGGATAAATTTAGAGATACCTCGAACCCTGATAGTAAGATTATATCGTGATAAAATTAGAGATACCTCGAAGCCTCGAACCCTAATTTTATCACGATGTAGTTGCAAAATATCAAGGACACCATTCATTAAGGTGTTGCCCTATCTCGTGGTTTCATAGTAAGGTAGGGCAACACCTTAATCCTTACCACGAGATACCTCGAACCCTTAGTGATATGCCTTGCAAGTAAATAGTATTTTTGTAGATTTCGTCATTGATAAAACTTTAACTCCTTAATTTAGAAAACCATATTATAATAATTGTATTTGCAAGTCTCGTCGTGGAAAACCCGAAGGCCATGATTATCGGATGTAAGCCGAACCCAAATTGACATATAAGACAACACAAAAATAATTGATTATAATAAATCTAATTTCATATATTATTAGTCATGTTTATATTTTTCTTTTCCGAAAAACCCTTTTGTTTTTACATAAGTCAACAACTTATAAAAACAAACAATAAATATAAACAACTAATACACATAACATTTATTTAAACGATTAACAATTAACACATGCAAATCATAAAACGATGATTATAATTATTGAATAATTAAAATGATGTATATATTCACATAAGGCTCCTTCTTCCAATGAATCGGGCCACATACATCGATATAATCGATTGCGTAAGCCTTATATAAGTATATACTTGATAAACGTCAAACGCGTGTCGTAATAATATATAGTATTTCCCGTTAGATATGAAAATTACATTAGAAAAAGTAATAGTCTATCTTTCGAGTGTCGTATCCACGGCGAGAGATGAATTGAAATCCATGTTAATGTTTTGAAGAAAAATGCTTGATTATCTTTTAAGATTTTTAATAAAAACTAATTAAATTGATAAACTAGATTAAGCTAATTAACAAGCAAGCTAATAAGACGAAAGATATATCAAGAAAAATATGCTTGTCAAGTAAAAGTGTATAGATCCTTAAGTGTGAAATTTTAGATCTTAATGATGAACTAATTTTTGTCTAATAAATCGATTCCTCAAAACGTTGGCTTGATATTGAAAATGACTTTTTATCGAGAAATTAATTACTAATTTAATGCATACTTAATCTTACGGCTTTTGCCCGTTCGACTCAATAAAACACTAAAATAAATAATTTTTACAAATTATTAATCACTAATCACTTATTAAAAATTCCACACTTAATTCACTAAACACCAATTTACTTAACAAGCATAAAATAAACTACTCGCTACGCATAATGATCAAATAAACAAAGCTAAATATTTTAAATTAAGCTACACTAATGAATTGAAAAAGAATAGAAAATTGGAACCGAATTGAAGAGCTGCAAATAAACGATAACCACCCGATTTAGTAAGCTAAAGAAAATATTCAAATTCTATCTAGCTTACTAAATCCTTAAGCTACACGCCTCATGAGTTGACAGGAACCAAAATAAAAAACTAACACAAAACTGTTATGTTAAAACAGTTATAAGAAACAAATAGCAAATAACAAAAACTGATACGCAAGCCCAAACAATTAACAATTGCAAGCCCAAAATCAAACACATCCCAAGATAAATTGCAAATGAGTCCAATATTCAAACTTAGCCAAAACTTAAGCCCAAATTCTATTCTATACTAAATCGAAGCCCAAGTGTCTAAAACTAAACACAGGCCCAATCTAAAAAACCTAAATGTGACCCAGATTGAATTCTATAAACCAAACGCAAACCCAGTAGACGAATTTAAGAGCAAGTTAGCTTCAACTTAATAAGCTCAAATAAGCTAATTCCAATAAGCCAGAAACGTTTATGCTAAATAAGCTCAGAATAGGCTACACAAACAACAAATAGATCGTAACACGGAAGAATCACATACCAATGATTCCTAAAACCTTCTAAGCACGAATAAGCACTCCTAATGAAATCTAAACACTAAAACCGAATAAGCACTAGCAATTCTTATTAAGCGGTTGAGACTAAGCCAATAGCAAAAGTGTTACGAGAAAAGTATTTCGAGATAAGCACTAGTACTCAAACCTTTAATAAGCTAAAACAATTTTGAGATCTAAAACTTATACTACTAAATAAGCCAACACTAAAATGAAATAAGCAATAATAAGAAACTAAACTAAATTTTAGAACTCTAGATTAGCTAAAACACTTAAACTCATTAAACCTTCAACACGAATAAGCTAATAAGCAAACAAAAATTTGATCTACACGATATAAGCTCAAGTGAATTCAAATAAGCTATTTAGAAGCTTATTTTATCATATAATAAGAGCTTCTAAAAGCACTAAAGCAATATAAGCACGAAAATAAGCTAGATTCGAGCTTATTCTAGCTTATTACAACGAAAGGTCCTTGAAAAGTTATAAGATAAGCTCGAATAAGCTTTAGAGAGCTTATAGGAGTCCATCTAAAAGCTTTTAAGGAGATCTAGAACGAATAAGCAGAGAAAATAAGCTCACTAGACTAGCTTATCTAATAAGCACACATGTGAACAAAAGTAACGAACGAATAAGCAACCATAATAAGCAAACCGTTAATTCCAATAAGCTCAAACCATTCGTGATTCAATATTTCAATAAGCTACACATTTAAACGAGTTACAATAAGCCAGAAATTTAAAATAAGCTAAAAACTTAAAGAGAAAACTATAAAAATTAAATTCCTAATAATGTCAAATAGAGGGGAGCGGGGTGGATTTTATAGAGACCAAGGGGGCATTTTTGTAAATTTGTTCAATGATTGCCACCATGATTCAGCCAATGATTGGCTCGTTTTGTGTGACCTCGGATTGCCAGCGTGTACACAGCTGGTCCACCATTGCCCAACCGCCACGTGGACTCCTTCATTGCCTCATTTGTACGCAAAGCCTTTCGTCTGTTGGATCAAATTAGCGTTAAACTTGAATTGAATTTGAATTTGTTATACACATTCCTCTGCCACGTGTACACGCCTTATTCGCCCATTAAATTTTTAGTGCTTGGTCACGTGATGAGATTGGAATTAATTAACATGCACATGGGCTGACGCAGGGGAGACGTCAGCATTTACAAATCAGATTTTATAATTCATTTGCTTTGGGCTTTAGTTGGGCTTAGGCTGGTCCAATTAGATCTGAGGGCACCGTTGGACTTATTTTCTCGCGCTCTTTCCAATGGCATTCTCGGGGACTTTTCACGACTTTGTCTTGATCTTGATTATTAAGCACTCTTGATCGAGACGAACCCGTAATTACCCATTTTTGCTCCGTTTTTAATCATTTTTACCTGCAAGACATAGAAATACCAAACAAACATATTTGCAATATAATTAAGCATATTTTAGTATTTTTAGTCTGATTAATAGTGTTTTATGGGGTATAAACGATGTGTGCTTTAGCACACATCAAAATCCCTCACACTAAGCCATTGCTGGTCCCACACGTAATGTTTATAAAACAAGTCCGGAAATAAATAATTTTATCCCCCTTTAACTTATGACCCCTCACAATCAAACAAGAACAGAAAAGGTCCATTAAGAAGGTTCAAAAATCATTTAATTCGCAAACACCCCTGTTTTAACCATTTATTTAATAATAGATAAAAACTAAGATAAAAATTTATAAAATTTATTTAACAAGGCTTTAAGAACGGAAGTTCGTCATCCTCGACTTTTCACAATCCCCAAACTAAGCTTAAAACAAAATCACAGTCAAATATAAGATTAGATGCTAACACTACTCATAAATGCTAATTGTGTACGCATTGCTACTTTTCGCTCCCTTATTCCTAAATTCCTGAAGGATTTTATATTAATTATTGCTTTTGACAAAAAATATGTCCTTTAGTTAATATAAAGTAAACTCAGGATTAGACAAATTGAAATCCTATCCTAAAGAGAACGATATGGAGAGAATAAAGTCCACATTTAAGGTTCTAATCGCAATATTTAGGGGTTATCCTTTTTATTTTCATCTAAAACAACTCAACTAACGCGTCCCAGGAGACGGAGCTTTATTTATGATAACCCTAGAGTCTAAATTAGGCTTTTATTATTATTAATTGCATCATTATTATCGCCTCCTTAACTATTAAACAACATCCATATCGGGTAGCGAGCCAACCGATGGGTCCAGGAGTCTTATTTTGACCAGGAGATCCTCGACCTTTTTGAACACGCCAAGGAATCACAATTCGGTATGTCGTAAATGCGACCGACCCATAGACAGGTAAACATTTTATTAATCATACCTTCGAATGAACGGATTATTATTATTATTTTTTAACCATCCACACCCTTTAAAAACGACTAGCCACATCGGTATATGGCGAGCCACATGGTCCCACAGTGGTCTTAATTCCCTCTTTTATTATAAATCCCCGGCTTTCGGTTGTTACATAATTAAGTAATATTATAATAGGATTATAGGCCAAATATTTCAAGTCATAGTGTGACTTTTTATTACCACCTAGACACAAACGGAAAGCGATGCCTGTCCAGGAATGGAATCGGTAGCACTATTTCCCCTTCCCCAGCCAATTCCCTCCCCAGCAGAACAGCTGACTAAAACATACGATGAGTATCCTATACTTTCAATTCATCACAAGAAAGAAATCTCTACGAAGGATTTAAAACTAAGAATCACAAAATAAACCAAAGTAACTTTATGTTATTTAACAATAATAATAACTGTATAATAAGCCTGGTGGGAGCAAAAGCCACAATTACCTCTATGAGCTCTAAAGAGTCCAACTACCCACGCTTGAGCATCTAACTTATATTTAACTCTATCATTTTTCGCATCTTTGCAAAATTTTAGAAATTTAGCAAAATGCTTATATCTCGAAGCTAAGGGGAAAGCTAGAGTTTAAAACTCGGTCAAGTCAAAAGCTACCTAATTCTACGGGCCTACTTATTCATATATCTAACAATAACTAATAGGATTTTTTTTACAATTAGAACAATAAAATTTTAAAATTTTGGTCAAAACGGGGTTGCAAGAGACACAGCAAGGCAACAGGTATGATCAATTTCGACAGAAATCCCCCCCACACTTTGGCCTCAATGTTAAAAAAATATGAGTTTAAACCACCCACAAGAATTCTTAAGGAACGAAAAAGAAAAATGCAAAAAATTCCAAGTGTGAAAGGGGAAACACAATAAATATACATAATCAGGATTGAGGATTCCAAAATAAGCAGAAGATCGAACACCGAACGATTGGAGGATTGAAAACAAACACGGGTCTTCACGATCTTAAGGAATCCTGCAAAAACGAAACCACATACCAAAGAAAGAAGCACGCCCCCCACACTTGGGCTATAAAATCACACATTTATTTATTAAAGAAAAATACAAAAAGAAAAGACAACGGGTTAACCCCCGAGCAGGCGCTTGTTTTGTGCAAGTCTCCTAGCTTGACTCCTCAGGACTCTTCACCCTTAACATCGTGATATTATGGATGAAACAATTTGGTAAGAGTAAATCTCCTCGGACTTTAATTCAAAAAGTTTAGATAAACATTGAAGCACATGAAAGTTCCACACCGATGAGATACCAGAACCTCCTTAACGCTCTAGAGAACAATAAGAAACTAAAAATGGAGATAACCATCCGTGGTCAAAGATGTATTATCTTCAACTCCGAGTGAGAGAAGAAGAGTATGTTATGCCAGAGTATGTTAGGCCTCAAAAAATAATTTAGAGTGAACAAAGGAAGTTCGTTCAAGTATAATAGGTTCTCCTCATCGGGTCACTAATTATTATAGACGTTGTAATAGGCTACACTGTAAACGGGCTCTTAAATGTAATCTAAAACCGGGTCACAGGTAGGGGGTGTAGTGGTTGGAGGGGGGGCGGGCGAAAAGCCCAAGTAATCCCGAGCCCAGCCCACCGTTAGAATTACCAAGGCATAAAAGCCCCCCCGCCCCCCCCTTTTTTTTTTCGGTATTTAAGTATAAATAGTCGCGCCTCTCCAAGAATGGAGAGAGGTGTTGATGCTTGTTGATTATTGTGTGATATCATCATTGATTGGTAATTTGAGGCAAGTGATGTCATACCATCTTTTTCTTCTCTCTAAGATTTGCGCTCATTCCTAACTTCTCTCTCACAATTCTTCATATCTTCTCAATCTTAATGTCTTTGGTCAATAATGAAGTGAAAAGTTGTATATGAGTAGGGTATTAAATAGAATTGGGAAAATTGCATCTGCTTGCCAAGCTACCTATTTCGCCCACGGGTGGGTTTAGTTTTTGTTAGTTTTTAGTTGTTATTTTCGTGGTTGTAAGCTTAGTTTCGTGGTTTTCGTTTTTATTAGTAAGCAAAGTGGTTCGAATTCGTTTCTTGGCATATACGCGTTTTAGTCGTGGTTCGAATTGTTTATTTCGTGCGTGGCTAAGGAAATCGCAAGGACGAAAAGATCGTGTTGTTAGTGCCTCAATCGAACGAGGGTCTTTCAGTTTTGGATCGAACCAGTTCTTACTTCAAGGACCGAACGAGGGCTTTTTCGCTTGGTTCGAACGAGCTTCATCTTTGTTTGATCGAACGAGTGTATTTTCATTTGGTTCGAACGAGTGAAATACTCAAGGATCGAACGAGTGTCTTTCCTTCAAACGTTCGAACAAGCACAATCGAACGAGCGCCTTTAGCATGATCGAACTAGTGAAATCATGTATGGACCGAACAAGCGCATCGAACTAGGGACACTCTTGTTGATCGAACAACGACCATCGAACTAGGGACACTCTTGTTGATCGAACAACGACCATCGAACTAGGGACACTCTTGTTGATCGAACAACGACCATCGAACAAGCACCATTCGAACGAGCTCATTCGAACAAGCACCATTCGAACAAGCTCATTCGAACAAGCTCATTCGAACAAGACCATCGAACTAGTTGTTTTCTTTGAGAACCGAAATAGACAACCGAACTAACGAACCGAACAAGCATGAACCGAATTAGGTACTTTAAATTACAACCGAACTAGAACCGAATTAAGTCATTTTTGTTTTACGGTTTTTTCTTGATTTTGTAAAATCCCGTGAAAGATACGATTCTTCTCTCGGTTTAAATCCAAGAATTGTAAAATCCCGTGAACATTAATTGTACTCAATCCACAACAACAATAACTTTACCTGCTTAAGATCCTACAAAATCCTTCTCACTTCATAATTCTTCAATCATAATTCATCAATGACGACTCCAATTGCAACTTCCACAACTGACAGTCAAATGCACAACAACATAATGGCAGCAGGTTCAAGGGATCGTCCACCAATGCTTGCAACAGGACGATATGCACAATGGCGATCAACAAGGTACTTACTATATATTGATACAAGACCAAATTGGTGATGCCTTAATGAAGTGCATCTCTCACAGGTCCTTATACCTCCAACGTAAAAAAAAATAAAAAATGTGGTCACGAACACCAGCTTTCCGGCAACAGAGGATTCTCCGGAAATTCCTGCAAAAACATCAGTCGAGACAGTTCTGAATATGACTCCTAAGAACAAAGCTACATTAAGATCTGAAAAAGAAGCGATCTCATTTGATATTGACGGAATTAAGATGAAAACTACTCAATTGTTGATGCATGACAGACAGCCTCAAGAAATGTGGGAAAGCCATCGAGAGTTTACAACAAGGTGAATCACTCAATAATCAAGATGTCAAGACAAACCTATTTGGGAATTTGGTCAATTCACCTCTCACGAAAGGATAAACGATGAGTCTTACTACACAAGATTCTACAAAATGATGAATGAGAATGATCAGAAACAATTTGACAGTTTCCAACGATTCAAGTCAATGTTCAATTTCTTCAACCAACTTCAACATAATGGTCAAGATTTGTCCACAATTGAAGCAAACAACACAAGTGGATGAAGTTCCATATCATTAAGCACTTTGACATTCTGACACAATACCAAAAAGATGTTAAAGAACTCGGCTGAAAGAATGGCCAGAATTGCATACCCATTAGCACTTGTTGCTAACTGGCTCAAACAATGTGCAAGATCCCGTAATATCAAACACCAAAACATCACAAATCATATGCACCAACAACCAAACTACAATTCCAACCAGATCTCAAGCAAGCAACAAGATACAAATGCAAAGAGATAGTCCAAACCAATCACACCTCCATCTGGAGTCATCTTCTGAAGACGAACAGTGATCCTGAACAAGCTTATTTCAGAAGGAAAAAGATAATGCAGAAGAATTTGGATCTCATTGCAAGTACTTCAAGAAACTCTACAAACCTACCAACAATAAAATCAGAATTCCTCAAGACACAAGAACAAGAATGTGGATACACATCCAAGATATAAGACGATCAATCAGACTGTGACTGTTGGGAATCAGAGGGTAGTAAATGCTAGTTGGGTCTAGGAACTGTAGGTGGTCCAGTAGTGGCAACAATCTGATACAGTGCTTTACTGCAAGAATTATGTCATTATGCTAAGGAATGCAGAAAGCAAAACGGTTAGAGACTACCACTTCTCACAATGAAAAGATGTTGCTGGTAAACAAGCTGAGAGAAGTGGTTCAACATCAAGCAGAGCAATCTGACTGGGCTAGCAACAACGGAGAGGAAATTGATGAACCAGAGTATGGAACACATTCAGTTACATTTCAAAGATTCCAAGAGGTTCCAAATGCAGACTCAGGCACTGACGCTGAACCATTGGAACAGGTACACTACGATACTGATCATAATGTGTTTGCCAATGACTTACAACATTTTGAGCAATCTGAATCCATTAGTAACAAATGATACGTGAAACGGGTATAGTAATGTCATTCCTGCTCACCGATAGTGTAGAATAATTATATACAGAATGACCAATATGATGTGAGAATGTGATGATGAGCGGGCTGCACTTGATAATATAATTGCTAAATTTAAACTTGATGTCGAAACAATAAAAAGATACAAAAGCAATAAAGAAAGCAAATGCAACATTGCTCAAGAGTTAACTGAGTGCAAATCTAATTCTTGCGTGAAACTAGTAGAAATCAAGGAGAATCTAATATATCCGGGATAGTTGGTTTAGAGTTGCACTTCAAAATAAACAGACTGAGTTTGAGAGGTACAAGGCCTTTAATGATCGTACAGTTGACTATGACAAACTTGAAAATAAGTTAAATGAAACTCTAGGACTATTAGCTCAAAAGGAAATTGACATCAAAGAAGGTTTAAAAGTTAAAGCCTATGAAATTTCAGTTGTCAAAGAGAAACATGATGAGTTAGTCAAACAGAGTCTTTTAACCAAGTCACATTACGAAGGTCTTGTCAAGGAGAAAACAAAGGTAATAACGGATTTGAAACTTAAAGAAGAAAAAGATATTGACAAAATGATTTCAATGGAAAACCAAATAAAGTTTTTAAATGAAATTATTTACAAAAGAAGTCAATCAATCCAAACCATTCATATGTTAGCACCCAAATGCCCTACATTTAATGGAAGACCTACCTTTGCCAATCCAATGTACCTCAAAAAGGCTCAATATGAGAAACCATGTTTGTATGAGATCCAACATGACCAATCTGATCCTGCAAACAGACTCGTCCCCGATAGGGAAGAGACTCTGACTCTTGATAACGAGAGTCGATCAAAATTGAATAAAGACTTAGTGAAACCTTTTGACTACACAAAGTTAAATAGTCTTCATGAAAATTTTAAACCCCCGACTCAGCATTATGAAATTCAGTTCGCACATGCAAATGAAATAAGAAAGAAAATGTGGAGAAAATCATTTGTGAAAACAAAACCAAATATTTTCAAAAATATCAATTTTTTACTAGTGTCAAAATCAATAAGCAAAAGTAGACAAGCATACAATGTCATGACGAATAACATTAATCATTTAAAAGAAATTGTCGATCAAGCGTGGGTAAAACATTCAAACGACCGTCTTCACCTTCGTTCCCCAACTGCTCAAGATATGGAAATCCTAATTAAGACATATTTGACGCCCCTTGCCCTTAAGACTTAGAATGATAGTTTCGCATTTGTTCATGAACTTAAACATGAAATGCATGCTGATTTAAAGTACGTTGAATCTCTTGAAGATGAAATTGATGAACTTGAATCTGATAAGGCAGAATTTTCTAACATGTATGATATGCTTTTGCAAGAATGTGTGTCGAATGATATTATGTGTTCATATTTGCAATCTTCATCTGATTTAGATGAGATCACTGAATTACAATGCTTATATCTTCATAAAGTCAGGGAATGTGACTGTCTTGCACAAAAGCTTTCTGAACAAACTGAATTTGTAAGTAAAGAGATTTACACTGAGCTTTTACGAAGTTTTGCTAAATTAGAAAAACACTCAATTTCTCTTGAAATCGCTTTACAACAATGTCAAGAACAACTGAAAAATGACACAGTTTGCAAAGAAAAAGCGTCAAATGTATTTCGAAAGGAACGTGAACAATATTTTGAAATACAAGATTTGAAAGCTCAACTGCAAGACAAGAACATTGCAATAAGTGAGTTAAAGAAACTCATTGAAAAATGCAAAGGAAAATCTGTGGACACTAAGTTTGATAAACCATCTGTTGTTCGACAACCAAATGCTCAAAGGATTCCAAAACCATCAGTTTTAGGAAAACCGGCTCCTTTTTCAGACTCTCTTGAGAGAAAATATTTTGCAAAGAAAAAGTCGGTTTTAAAAACTAATGAGTCAGAGGGTTTATCAAAACCAGTCACTCCACAGAATTTGCCTCAAACAGCAACGCAAGCTGTAAGAAACACAAATGTGATTAAACCAGGCATGTATCGAATTGCAAGTAGTACCACACAAACTAGAGCACCACAGTTGAATCAGACTTCTAGGAATACTAATCCTCGCGTATCTACATCTACAGGAGTAGCTCACAAAACTAATGTTAGCAGACCACAGCCTAGGAGCAATCAAATGAAAGATAAGGTCGTGCCAAACACTAGTCATGTGAAGTTTAAGAAGACTGAAGTAGAAGAACACCCTAGGATTTCTAGTATTTCTAATCAAACAAAGTCTGTAACTGCGTGTAATGACAGTTTAAATTCCAGAACTTCGAATGTTAATGCTGTTTGTGCTACTTGTGGAAAATGTGTGTTTAATTCGAATCATGATGCTTGTGTTTCTAAGTTTTTGAAAGACGTGAATGCTAGAACTAAGAAGCCTAATGTAGTGCCTATTAGTACTAGAAAACCCAAAAGTCAAGCGAACAAATCTGTTGCAACACCCCATAAGAAAACAGTTGCATCAGAATCCACTATCACAAATTCAAAGAGTTACTATAGGATGTTGTATAAGAAGACTAATAAGGCCGTGGAAATGGTGGATAACAAACAATGCCCATTCCAGCATATACATGGGTTTCCAAAGACAAAAAAAAAATGGTACCTAAAGTTAGGAACGAAAGTGTGACTAAGAAAGTCAGTTTTTCCATAGATAATGTATCTAGGATAACTAATGTCTTAAAACTCACAAACACTTTAGGATCCAATTTGTCATGTATTCCATCGTCCTCTAATTCTATTGCAGATTGTACAACTCATCCTATTCATTGTTGACTCTGGATGCACAAAGCACATGACGGGCATCCTATCTCTGGCTGTGCAATTTGTTGAAAATATTTTGGTACCCACCCCTCACCCCGTTCGTTATGGCATGATCAATTTGCTCGCAATACTTGGTTAAGGAGAACTTGGTCAAGAAATAATCACATCAAAAAGGGTTTTACTACGTCGAAGGTCTTAATCACAATCTTTTCTCGGTTGGTCAATTCTGTGATGCGGATTTGGAGGTTGCATTTCGGAAATCTACGTGTTTTGTTAGAGATCTTCAGGGAAACGACTTACTAACCGTTAATCGGGGAAACTGATCTCCTAACAATTTTCTCTTCAAGAAACAATTTCATCAACTCCAATCTGTCTCATGCTAAAGCCATCACCAACTCAAGCATGGTTTGAACATCGAAGACTTTCTCATCTCAACTTCGACTACATCAACTTGCTTTCAAAGAAAGATGTTGTGATTGGTTTACCAAAACTAAAGTATGTCAAGGATCAACTATGTTCCTCTTGTGAAGTGAGTAAAGCAAAACGAAGTTCATTCAAGTCAAAGACTGTTCCAAGTTCAAAAGGACGGTTTTAAATATATAGCTTCATGATGGACTATGTGGACCAATGCGTTGCAACATAAATGGGAAAAAAAGGAAAATTAAATATTCTGGTAATCTCGATGACTATCCAGATACACTTGACCTCCTTTCTACGTTCCAAGGATGAAACACCAAAGTTTAAAATGACTTATCTCACGATGATCCAAAGAAATCTTCAAGCCCCAGTAATTTCTGTTCGAACTGACAAAGGCACTGAGTTCTTAAACAAGACACTTAATGCATTCTTTAAAGAAGAAGGAATTAAGCATCAAACTTTTACTCCTCAAACACCTGAACAGAACGGCATTGTCGAAAGACGAAACCGCACTCTCATGAGGCTCTCGAACGATCTTTCGCTTTCATAAACTTCCTTTATTCTTTTGGAGGCTGAAGCACTTGCAACCGCATGCTAACTCAAAACAGATCAATCATCATCCTAACTCATGAGAAAACGGCATATCACATCATTAATGACAGAAAACCCTCAATTAAACACCTTCACATCTTTGGTTGCACTTGTTACTTAACAAGAGATGGTGAAAATTTGGATAAGATGAAAGAAAAAGGGGATCCATGCATTTTGGTGGGATACTCCACTCAGTCAAAGGGATATCGTGTCTACAACAAGAGAACAAGGTTGATAGTTGAATCCATCCATCTCAGATTTGATGAGATCCAAGAGATTTTCATCAGAACTCTATCTGCAAATAGACTCTCAGGCCTCGTTCGCCCAACTATAAAAGGTGTCTCAGCTTACAAAATGTTTCATCCTTCAGCTATACAAACATTTCCATCACAACAAGAGTTAGATCTTCTTTTTATTTTTCGGTCCTTTTGTAGATGATTTTTCATGATGGTACTTTTTCTCCGTGTCAACAAGTCTTCTTCTCCCACCGATAATTCTGCTCCACAAGACACACACCCTTCAACGAATATTCACCCAACATCAGAACTGACAACTCAAACAAATTTCATGCTGAGGAAAACAACGATCCATCAACAGTATGTTACCAATCCTTTCTGTAAACACGGTTACAAGAAATGCTGAGTCTTCCTCACCAATAATTGTACTTCAAATATGCAATACCCTTCAATCAACCTCAAAATTTTCTAATACCGATGGAAAAAAGATTCACCCGTTAACTCAATTTGTAGAAATCCATCCAAGCCTGTGCAAACAAGACGACAACTTGCTACAGATCCTGAAATGTGCATGTTCGCACTCACCGTGAGTACTGCTGAACCGAAAAACATTAAGGAAGCAATGCTGATTTCTGCATGGATAGAAGCAATGCAGGAAGAGCTTCAATCATTTGACAACTACAAGTCTGGGAAAACTTGACAAACCTTTTGCAAGAACCGTAACAAGCTAAAGTGGTGTATGGAAAAACAAAAAGATGAAGACCAAACTGTAATTCGCAACAAGCATGACTTGTACAAAGGGGTTATGCTCAGAGAAAAGAGGGTATTGATTTTGACGAATCATTTGCTTCTATTCTCGCTTGGCAGGCTTGTCATGATTTTTGTCGCATATGCACACACAAGTCTTTTTCCAATTTATTAGATAGACGTGAAAATGGCATTTCTTAATTGTCCATTGAAGGAGGAGGTTATGTTGTACAACCAGACGAATTCGTCGATCCTGATCATCAAAAAAAAGTTTACCGTCTAAGGAAAGCTCTATAATGGATTAAAACAAGCTCCGAGAGCCTGGTATGATGAACTCTCAAAATTCCCTGATTTCCAAAGGTTTTACTAAAGGTATCATTGACCCGACCTTATTCACGATAAAATACGGGGAGGACATTCTACTTGTGCAGATTTACATTGATGACATTATTTTTGGTTCCACAAACCCTAAATTTTCAAAACATTTGAAAAAATTAATGCAACGGTAGATTTGAGATGTCCTTAATAGGGGAAATGAAATTCTTTTTAGGACTTCAGATCCACCAATCCCCATGAGGTATCTTTATCAATCAGGCCAAATATACTGTAGAATTCCCCTGAAAAAACCAGGTATGGAAAAAGACACAGCATTGTAGAACCAAAGGCTACGAAACCTAAATTAGAGTGCAGATTTGACGTGAAACGCGTAGACCAAACTGACTACCATAGCAAAATCGGGTCACTCATGTATTTGACATCTAGTAGACCAGACATAGTGCAAGCTGTATGTTATTGTGCAAGATATCAAGCAAGACCGACTGAAAAACACCTCAAAGAGGTTAAAAGGATCTTTCGATACTTAAGAGGTACCATTAACATGGGACTCTGGTATCCGAAGGGTTCTGGCTTTGCACTAACAGCTTTTTCAGATGCCGATCATGCCGGTTGCGTTGATACTCGCAAAGCCCTTTTGGAGGAAAACATTCCTAGTGATAATGGTAGTCCAGCCTGGATGTCAAACAAGAAAATTAAACTGCAAATGTCCATTCGCAGAGGCTGAATACGATTGCGTTATCTGCAAGTTTATGCTCGAAGTAATGTGGATGCGGACACAACTTCAAGATTAGGCTTCAGACTATCAAACAAAATACCGTTGTATTGGCGACTCTCAGTCAACACCATAGCAATATCATGCACCCCCGGCAGCACTCCCGTACCATCATATCCATTAACTCGTATCACTTCATAAAGGAACAGGTTGAAAACAGTAGAATTGATTGGTCTTTGTCAGTACTAATAACCAATTGCTGACATGTATACTAAAGTCCCCTTCCCGAAGAAAGTTTTCATATCCTCGTCAGACGCATTGGTATGAGATGTTTGACTCCAGCAGAACTGGAGGTTCTGGCAAATGAATCTGCTTGATAGATCATCAAACATCGACTTGTACATATTTTTGAAAAAGAAAAATACAAAAATATAAAGTTCAAAAAAAAGAAAAATACAAAAAATAAAATTTCAAAAAGAAAATACAAAATCAAAAAAATCAGAAAATGTTTCAAAAAATATTCTTCTTCGACAGTACCTTGGAAATCGATAACATTACGTAACCTAGAAAAGATGAATTAATATCGACACGGGCGTGTAAATGAAGTTCGAACAGGAGTTTCAAATACTTTTAAAACATGTCATTTCTAATTTTCTTAATGGGATTATGTTGAGCACGATAACGGTATTCAGTACGTAACCCCAGACTTCAACAAAGGAAAAAGTTTGCTATAAAGGATAACTTATCCCTAACCAACGAGAAAATCAACGTTCACGTCTTGAGCGTTCTTACAAGACATTCAAAGTTAAGCTCAAGAAAAAGGAATAGTGTACGCATAAAGTGCCGCTTTACTTTAGAGTTGGAAGATAATCTTCTAACATGCTGTTTTTTTAAAATTTGAACACATTTTCAAGAATTTCTCACCTGACAATTCATAATCTTTCAAAATTGTGTGTTCAAACACTCCATCTTTCCAAGGGGAGTTTTTTCGAAAAACAAACATTTATGAATTTTTGAGTAGATCACTCAGACCATTCTTATATATCAAAACATTCCCAAAAAAGTCACTTAATAACAACCAGATAATAAATTACAATACAATAGAATGATAGTTTAAAATGAACTAAGTGTTTCAACCTTCAATTTTATATTTCATTTTACAAAATCTGGTATCATGTTTTTTGGGTGTCAAACATATGTAAAATTGAGGGGGAGCAAGTTTAATGTTCAGTAATTCCATGCTAAGAAAAATTTTCCCCATGTCCTTTCCAAGAAAAATATTTAATCACACATTATTTCCAAACTCTAAGTGACATAGAATTTAAAATATAAGGGAGGGGAAAAAATTTTGATGGTCTTAAAAAATTAAAATGTGATCTAAAATACGCAAAGTGGCTATTCAGAAAATGGTTTTCACATGGTTCGATTTCTCCATTACCCTACAACACTTATTTCACGACATTCTGAAGACATAAGGGGTAAGTTAGATATTTGTCCTATGATCCATACCAGAACCGAGGGATCTACCCAAGGAACACTCCAGAGTTAGAAATAGCAGTCCTTAAGGTATGATGAGATGAATGTGTATATGGCAGAATGCTGACTAAGGATTGAGCTAACACTGGAACAATCAAAACAAGAGGTGTTAGGTATGACGTCTTGGTAACAATAAGGGGTTGAAGATGAAAAAGAAATGTAAGGATAAAGGGCCTAAAGAAAGTAGCCCTCCACATAACTTATGGCCATAAAACCGGGTCAATACATATCTGTCATAAACACTATGTTGATTCCTGACACTTGAAGACGACATCATGGACCCAGTGATGCAATGCACAACCCTTCCCAGCCATTCGAGTTTCTCTCAACAAAAACTTCTCATTTGACACGGAGATACAAACACTTCCTATTTGACTATTTTGTCTCACTCCGATTAGTTAATATTGAATAGGTGCAGTCTGCTCCAGCCTCCGATTACTAAAAACCAAAATGCACTAATCGAGTCTAGCCCTAGAGATCATCAAACAAACCACATTAGGAAGCTCATTCCATGACAAACACTTGTGAACAAAATTCATTAGGTTTACAAGCTGTCGATCCAAGAGTCTACGCATTATCCTTGTGATTCAGCAGAACATTCAGAGTGATACTCTTTAGTATTCACAGTGACAAATAGAAATCCTTCCAGTGTCATCATCAAACAGCACTGCGGTAGGTGACTTGCGAGATTCTATAATGAAATCAAGCTTGTGTCACTGGATATCGATAAAGTCCAGTAATGAATTGACGACAATAATCTGAAAGATAGTAACTTATCTGATTCACCTTACCGTGTTGTCTCTTTGAGATGTTCGCGGTAATGAGAACTAGAAGCATGGCAAATCTAAATTACATACTGTGTTAGAAGACCCTGACGCTTTGATCTGGAAACCCTGTCAAGGAGATTCTTTGAATCTACCCGATCACAGGTACAATATTTATACTGTAAAAAAATGGTCCTGCAACGAAACCATAGGTTAAATCTAACCAAATCCGGACGAAGGACAAAGCCATATTCGTCCGACCTGCTTTATGCTAACTGTTTTATTCGAGGATAACATAAAGATGGCGATGATGGAGATAGCCTCATTCCAGCTGAATTCGATTCATAACTACATGCTCATGCTCACGCAAAACTACAAAGACATACTATAAAAGCAGTTAAGATTCAAGAATCAAAAAGAGCTCAAGAATTAAAGACAAAAAATCCGCACCAACTCTTATATACAAGATCTTTCCTTTCAAAAGATATCAAGTCTATCAAGGATATTGTTAGCAAGATTGTCAAGATGTGCTGCAAATATTATGAGCATGTTGGTCAAGACACAAGATTGCAAGGTGGCAAAGACGATCAAGATGGAAGGAATAAAGATTTAAAGATCTCGGCGGACAAAAAAGACAAAGTCAAAAGACACTGACAAAGGCTAAGAACAAAGATCACAGAAAGCATTGAAGAACAAGCCTAGTCAACGTCGACTAGAGACATGAAGATAACAAGTGCTACACGACTAAAGCATCTCATGAATCTCACGAAGGAGTGTCACAATGAACTCACTTCGGGGAAGATTGTTGTAGCCTCAAAAATAGTGAGTTCGAACAAGGAAGTTCGGTCAGTTATAATAGTCTCGGTCACTTAATTAATTAAACATTGTAATAGGCTAGAAGGTGTAAACGGGCTCGTAAATGTAATCTATCGTCACAGGTGTATCGGCGAAAGCCCATTAAACCGAAGCCCGTCCCGTAAATTACTAAAGGCATGCAAGCCTTTTAAGGTCTTCACTATAAATACCCCTCTCCAAGGATGGAGAGGGTGTTGGTTCATTTGTAAACATTCTTCCTTGCAAGTAAATCATCCATTCCATTTTTCTCTCTTGACTTTCTCTCACTACTTTCTCTCTCTACAAATCTTCTCACCTCCTACTTATTTCTTGTTAATCTTTAATGTAGTGAAGTGATTTATTGGGTAACTCGACAATATTTCCATCCCAATTTAAAAGCAATGTAAAAAGAGGGACTATGAAACTCACCTAATGCACAACTACTTCACGAATTCCTTTAAATCAACTAAACATAAATAAGAACACTTGTTTACAACACCATTCTAGGCTAAAATGCCCAGATGATGTAACAACTATTGATGACTACTATTCTATACAAATCTTTAAAAAAAAAAACCCTTTTTACAAACAACTTCCTTAACCTTATTTATAAACCCAAAATACTCTAATCCTTTTATTCCGATTTTCATCCAGTCTTTTGAGGTAGAATTTTGTTGTCACTTTCCATGACTACAAATAAAGATACTACGATCAAACGAAATAGGTGGTGTGTAACTGGGATAAGCGACGTTGGCGGATGGGGTGTCGCGGGTAGTGCCCCAGTTCCATTGGCCGCAGGGGTAGGTGGGGGAGGAGCAGATAGAATGAGCGCCGCGAGTGTGTTTTGAGGGGCACAGCGACTATAGATATAGACAAAGCGTAAAGATAGTGGTAAAAATAATTCAGGTCATGTATTATACTGGGATCTACATTAGATAAAGAGAGAGGTCAGTGTTGCGCCGATAAGAATGACCTGATCGGAACTCTTAAAAGTTGACTTGATCAGACCGCATATATAACACGGGGAAAAATCTATAAAAATTCAGGGGGTTCCTAACATCATGAACCATGCTACTTTTTCATATATTAAAAAAATATATGATAATGGTTTTTTGACCTCACAAACACAACTCAAATCTGCCCCAAAAACTCAGATTCGTGACAACGAAAACTGTAAAGTATTTTGAACTGACTTCCAAATCATTTTTATTCATGAAACAAGAGGGTATAAAAGTAAGACTCTCTATAGTTAATTTTAGGCTCAATAAAAGCTATCCGTATGACTAAGTTATGGCTCTCGCAAGATGACCTAAAATTCTGCCCAAATTTTATTCCGAATTTAGCATAATTAACCCTAATTAACTTACCCAAAACCCTAATTATTATCCCTAAAACGATTTTTGATGATCAAAACATCCTAATTACATATTATTTACAATAACCTAATCCATCAGTTCAATTGTTACATAAGTAAAAAAATGATTAAAACATATGTGTGATTAAGAGTATAAAAATTAATCTGATTTAAAATTTAACAAGAGATCAAACCTTAAATTCTTTGAAGCTTCAAAAACTAACAATGGTGGCTATGGTTGGAGTAGGGTTCGACATATAAAAAAAGAAAGAGGGAATACAGTTTTACTTTTATAAAATACTAGTTTGTATCCTACTTGGACTTGGGCTTCCCTTTTATTATCTTTTGCTAGCCTATCCACACAACACCCCCTTTATAAATTTAATTTTTTATTTATTTATTTTACAAAAAAATTCACTCCATATGTTATTTTTATAATATATATATTTTTTTTAAACAAAACTATTTATTACATATTTACTATAAACCTTTAAATAAATACACAATTTAAATTAAACACTTACACTACTTAAAATTAAGACATCTATACCACTATAAAATTTACTAACTATATTTATTTATTACTTTATAATCAAACTATAAAATCTTAACACGCTAAATAATCTATACCCGAACCAACGATTCACATTCGATAACACCAATTCCTCAAACGCTCAAAAGCTCAACCGCACTAATGTTCAAATTTATTATCAAATTCGAAATAGAATGACTAAATCGTCCATTTCTAATCATCAGAGCATTCTGATTTAAACTTTCGTTGTGTCCTAAATAAATTTCACAAGCACATCGAATGTTTTTCAAATCATGTTTTTGCCAACAGGTCTTCTACGGTACTTAATTGTATTAAGAAGTAAAACGCTGAACAAGGAATTATACGGTATAGTCAGCAGATAGTAACTGTACTGACTCACTCTTTACCATTCCATTACGGACATCTGGTTTAGAGAACAGCAAGCATACGGAAATCTGATACTTCGGTATTGGAGGACTTAAAGGCTTTGAGCTGGAAAACCTGTCAAGAAGGTTCTTTATTGAATCTATCTGATCACAGGTGCAGTATTCGTACTGTATGGTAATCGACTCACCATGTTTCTAAAACAAAGAGTTGACTACTCCAGAGCAAACGGCTACTGGTAAAGAGATATCAAATCCGTTCATAGTTGATAGTTTACTAAAAACTATAAGGTTATCATTGCACCTTGTTATTGCAACAAAGCATTGACTAGTCCATAGCAAACGGCTCATGGTAAAGACATATCAAATCCGTTGATAGCTGATAGTTTGCTAAAAACTATATTGTTCATACTCAAAGATTTGAAGACATCAAGAAAGCTAAGTACATGAAGCTTCCGCACCTCTGAAATCAAAGTTTTCTTCAAATGCTAAAGTCAAAATAATTAGAAGAAGAAAGAGTACTAAAGCTTTCATGATTACTGCAAGTATGAGCATGTCGGACCAAAGTTCAGCGAATGGCGAATTGAAGAAAAGATCACAAGTAATTCAAGAAAATCTGAGATCAAGATGAAGTTATCAAATCTAGTAATTCAAGTTTCAAAGATTGAATTTCTACAGAAGCACAAATGTAAGACAAGTGATGAACCGCAACGTCAACGAGCTAATATGCTATGAATTCTAATATGTACGCTAAGAAGACCTCAAAAGAAGACCTCACTTAGGGGGAGATTGTTAGAAACATAATTTCACAGTCTAACAAGAGAAGCTCGGTCTTGAAGAAACAAGCATTTTATAGCTCGATAGTTAATTAATTAATTAATGTTTAATGATGTAAATGGGTTGTTATGCAAAAAGCCTGCAAAAGCCCAAAAGAAAGGCCCATAGGCCAAACCCCATTAGTGTATAAATACACTTTGTTCTTATCATTATTAGGTTAGCTAGTCAATATTATTGTTAGGGTTTCTAGCCACCAAAAAGTTTCTTTCAATCATCAATAAAGTCTTTATTTTCCTGCATCTTGATTCTACACATCATTGTTAAGGTTTGTATGAATGATCATGGAACCTACAATTGGTATCAAGAGCCTACAAGATTGATGAATTGATTTGGTTTGTGTTTTATTTTTTTTCTTGATTTCGAAAAAAAAAGGGATTCCAAATTTTTATTGTTTGTTTTGATTCTTGATTCATAGATGGTTTATGATTAATCTAATATCATTCAAACCATCTCGTTAGCAATCAACGATCTCGTGATTTTCTTTTGTTCATCCTTTTGGTTCGAAAAGAATTAACAAAAACAAAAGGGTGTCTTGATTTTTTGGTTCGATTTAATTAAAAAAAAAGGTGCATAGATTTTGCTTTTTGTTTGGTTCGCATATACAAAAAAAAGAGACAAGAAAAAGAGTTTTTTTTCTTGTGTGTGGTTCGAAAATTATACAACAAAAAAATAGAAAGAAGTCTTGATTTTTTGTTTGTGGTTCGGATTGGAAAAAGAAGAAACAAGAGTATTAATCTTGTTTTTCGTGGTTTGGATCGTGTCATACTTACTTATTCGCGCTAATCTTACACTTTTGTAGTGAATTCTTGAAAAAGACAGGTTGTTCGAGGTGATTTTTGCAAGCAACACAAAAGTTTGGACCGAACAAGCATAAGTCTCAAGAGCCGAACGAGTAAGAAGGACTCGACAACCGAATGAGTTTTATCCTTTGAAGACCGAACAAACAAACGCTTGGACCGAACGAGCCACTATCCTTGAGTCAACCGAACAAGCTCAATAAGAAGGACAACCGATCAAGCACAACCCTTGTCAACCGATCGAGTAAAGCCTTCTACAACCGAACGAGTGTTTTCATTCAGCAACCGATCGAGTTAAACTTATTCAAGGACCGATCTAGCTGCTTTCTTCTTGAACCGAACGAGCTTTAAGCCACAAGAACCGAACAAGTTTCTTTCTTTCATCAATCGAACGAGTGCACAACCTAGTTTGGAACAAACAAGGCAACTTCAGTGGAAACCAAACCAGTGTACACCTTCAAGAACCGAACAAGACAAAGCCTCAAGGACCGAACGAGTGTTCTTGAGTTTGGACCGAATGAGTACAACTCTTCAACGATCGAACGAGTGACATACTAGTTGGAACCGAACGAATAACCTCTTCATGAACCGAACTTGACCACACCTCAAGGACCGAACCACTACAACCTTATATGAACCGAACTAGTTAATCACTTCACAAACCGAACTAGTTAAGAGTTTAATTGTCACCGAACCAAATAATCAAACAACAACAAAAACATAAACACAAATCAAACAAATCAACAATCACTTGCGATCCGTTCATTCATACTTAAATTAAAATGTCAACTGATAAAGAATCCAGTGCAGCGGGAACGGACAATCGTCCTCCTATGTTGGTTGAGAGTGACTACGATTCTTGGAAAATTCGTATTCATAGGTACATTCGAGGAAAACCTCTTGGCAAACTTATCTGGAACTCCATTCAAAATGGACCTTCACCACACCCTATGGTTACTGATGCTCCAACTGAAGGTCAGACAGGAGTGAACATGCCAAGAATGAAACTTGATTCAGAGTTTACACCTGAAGAAACCAACCGTGAGAATGCTGATACACAGGCTGAAATCATTCTCAGTCAAGGTCTCCCACGTCATATTTTCAACATCCTGAATCAGACAAACACTGCTAAAGAGATTTGGGATAATGTGGAGATGCTTATGCAAGGTTCAGGCAGGACTTTACAGCAAAGGAAGGAAGACCTATTTGATGAGTTCGAACGATTTCGTGCCATAGGAAACGAACCAATTCATGACTATTTTGTACGTTTCCACAAGCTGGTGAATGATATGAAGATTACACAGCTTGAAATTCCCACTCATCAGCTGAACACCAAGTTTGTCAACAACCTTCCGTCTTACTGGGGTAAATATGTGACTAATGTGAAGCAGAACATGGACATTTCAACAACGAACTATGTTCACATTTATACCCACCTGAAAGCCTATGAGCCTCATGCCACAAAGACTCTCAAGAAACAAGAGCAGTCTTCAAGTATCATTGATCCATTGGCTTATATGGCTCAAGCAACACCAACCACATCTCTTCCACCACTCTCTACCTCACAACCACAACCAGCTGTTTTGTCTCCAAATGACGCAATGATGGCCACTATGACACAGATAGCAAATCTTTTAAGTGGTTTCCAGAAGCAGTTTCCTCCTACCAATAACCAGCTCAGGTCATCCTCCAACTCGAGGACACATGCTACGGTGCATGACGGCCAAATTGTTACTGAAACCGTTCAGAGAAGAGCTCCAGGGAATGTTGGAAACACAGGATCGAGAGGCAATCAAAGTTATGGTAATGTGACTACTGCTACAGGGAAGAAGGTGATATGTTATAACTGCCGAGGGGAAGGGCATGTTGCAAGGCAGTGCAAAGAACCAAAGAGAGCGAAGGATTCTCAGTACTTCAAAGATAAGATGCTGCTCATGGAAGCAAAGGAAAAGGGAGTTACTCTTGATGCTGAAGCTGAAGCATTCCTCGCCAATGTGGAATGTACTGCTCCCTATGATCAACCTCTGGCAATGGCTACAACAAACATCTTCGAAGTCAACCATGAGGATGCTTATGATTCAGACGTGGATGAAGGCCCCAATGCTGCAGCTGCTTTCATGGCTAACTTGTCATCCACAAGTGGAACCAATGGTGCAACCACCAGTCAAGTAAATGAGGTACACACTGATGCTAATCAAATCTTTGATAATGTGAATCATCTGTTGACACATGAGATGCACCAGGAAGAACACCTAGACTCCGATGTTGAGTCGGATATTGATGACAATACGATTCCGTATCATCAGTACCAACTTGACAGCGAAGTTCAAGATGTTCCAACTGAGGTATCTTCTGCGCCACCCGGTGAGATATCCATGATTACCATCTTAGATGACTTAAGAACCCAGTTAGACGGACACCTTAAGGTTAATCAGGAACAATGCCTGGTTAATGACTCCTTAAGAGCTGAGCTTGCAAAATGTAAGCTAGAAATTGTTCGTCTAGATACCCAACAGGTTAAACTTGACCTAGAACGCCAAGTTAGACAGGAACAAAACCTAGTGACTCAGCGTAACGCAAGAAACGCTGAACTTGAGCAAGAGAAAGTGATGCTAAAAACACACCTAAAAAGTAAAGATATTTCAATTGAATTTTTGAAATCTGAAAATCAAAAGGTGTTAACTGACAAAAAGAAACTTGAGGATAAATACCTCGATGAAATAGTATGTTTAAAAAGTGCAAACATTGACATACATCTCGAATCAAACTATTTCATAAGCAAACTTTTAAAATGCTAATTAACCGGTAAAACTATTCACCCCCCCCCCTTCTAGTTTCTACATAATTATTCGCATCATATATGCCATCTATATTGCTTATTTTATATTATTTTATATAAGATTTGACACTTAATTGCTTATCTTTATGAATTTCAGTTATTATCGAGCAAATGGTGAAAGTTAGAGAAAATAACATGTTTTGGAGCATAAACGAAGAAGTTCAAGAAAGTCTACTGAATCTGAAGAATATGTCGTATCATTCTAGACAGATTTTCCATATCCCAAGACTTAGACGATTTCACGACCACTGCCCGACTTTAAAGAATATGTCGTATCCACATCAGCAGGTACGCCGTATATGAAACTTTGGTCAACTTTCAGAATAAGCACGTTTTACTCTCAATAACCGTTCCATAGGAAAACTCTTGTAATCATTATACTCTGTATTAATCGTTTGGTTAGCGTATCGTTATTTATGAATTATACTTTAATCTTTCTGAATATGATACTGTGTATTGATACAAAGACTATGGGCTAATACCTATAGGTATTAGCCAAGTTTATGATAATTTGATGTTTGGATTTGTTTATATTGTTTACTCTTTCGTTGCATGTCGATTATGTTTATCACTTCATACCCGTTTATTGCTTGATTATGTTTTCATCTATCATTCAATTAGATCTAGGATTATAAATAAAGTGCTATAACTTAATCATTATTTGGGCTATAGGCTAGAGTCTGGTATAGATACTACATACAACTTATCTATATAACTGGATAATAGGACTACGAATAAAATCATGTTTCTACCTTTGGTTAAGTGAATGGTAGACTAAGGTATCTTAAGACTACAAATAACATTTTGTTTCCTTGGGTAGTTAAGTGGATTGTATACTACCAGTATATAGATAACCATTAGGCATAAGTTGATAAAGCCTCGATGAGCAAGGTTTCAATATTGTCACCTTGATAGATTATAATTGATGGTGTAAATTTATGCGGATTTGGTTGATTATGACAGGATTAACCGTAATATAAACCTAGAGTTTAGAGAGAAGTACCACCTAGCTTTGGAATGATATACCACCAATGAATGTAGTATAATCATTGCACACATAGACAATCCATACATCTTATTTAAATAAACTTGGTTAATATGTTTCCTTACATAAGTGCTTGACCTCTTCTTTATCGTTTGTTTATCTGCTTGTGTGTGTTCCGTGTCTCATTTATCCCTTTACTAGTTTAGATTAAACCAAAACTCGTGCCAGTCTCTCAGACTGAAACCCCCTATTTGCGTTAGTTTAGGTTTAAATAGGATTAATTAGATCTAACTTAGATAATTAAAATACTAGTAAATTAAGTGTTAACGCTCAGTCTTAGTGATCAACACCCTACTTACCAACGAACCTACAATCGATCGGGTACATTAGTTAATAGGTAAGTCAGTAAAATATAAATAGTAAAACTTGATAATATAATTACCTATACTAAACGACACATCAAGTTTTTGGCGCCGTTGCCGAGGAGTGAAATTTGTTTAATACTTATTTGTTGGTATTTTAGATTAGATTTGTGTATTTAGTTTAGTTTTTATTAGTTTGTTATTCTCTATTTTAGTTGTTTAGTATTTTTGTGTTTTTATCTATTTTTCTGCATTTTTGATACCTGTTGTTTACCTTCTGTTCGAATACCTGTTACGGCGTATTCATCCCTTTGAATACGGCGTATCCACTTTTCAAAATCAATAAGCGTATTCGACATCAAACCTCAATACAACATATTCATTCTACTGAATACGGTGTATCGATCTTCTGATACAGCATCAGTTTTAATTTCTATGTGTTTGACCTTTTTATATGTTCCTAGCCACTTTATTACATGAAATAGACAATCCAGATATGACTATGGAAGAATATGTTCGGTATGAGACTGAGAAAGCTCTTAGAAACAATCAAGTGTATAACTAGGAAACTGTGAAGTATGGTAAGATCAACTATATTGGAGATATTAACTACCTCAATTTTTTTGAAACAAAATCCCCAGCTATAGTTTATGATGACGCATTAAGGTTAGATTTCTCATCTGACCCCACATTAAGTACTCAGCATGTCGATAAAGTTGATTGAAAAAATAAAACATCATTGTCCGAACATGATGATGAAAAATTCAATGTTATATCCAAAAGAAAAACTTTAAAGAAACGATTTTTTAAAAAAGAAAAATTTGACATCTTGAGTATTGATTCATATCTATTTTCTTATGATATATTTTCTGTCAATGATTTAAAATTAGATAAGGACAATGATGAAGTTAAAATAGGTATCAAGCAGTCTTTGAGGGATATATTTATCGAATTGTTACGTAATATAATAAATATCGATGTTGGTACCTATGCATAAGAGTCAAATAAACTATGGACAACAAGTCATGATACAATTAGTAAATTTTTCACAATTAAAACTTTTATTAAAGAATTAAGTTTTAATATCATGAATTTTAACGAGGGTGTGCTAATGAATTTTAAAAATTTATATGTGCCATTTGACATCCCCTTCGACCCCAAGTTAGTCTATAAGGATAAGGGGTATATAAGTCTAACTTAAAGACTCTTCAATAAACAAAAGTGCTTGCCGGGAGACAACTCAGAATGTAATTTCAATTTTTGTGTCGAGTCTGTCTCTCGAGTATGTCGATACGGCATATCCAAGCCAATGGATATGGCGTATTGAATACCCTAGACACATTATCCTTTATGTTTCAGTACTTTTAAACATTATTGTCAGACTTCTCAATACAGCGTATTCAGAATTTTGAATACGGCGTATTTGACGTCTGACCTGTATTGGTTATTTTTCTTATAGGATTCAATATGGCGTATCCACCACCTTGGATACAGCGTATCGACTGTCATGTATAGTTATCATTTTTATTTTCTTATTATAACCGATGTTTATTTGGAGATACAATTGATGTGATTTTCTTTATGTTAATACAAAGAAGTACTCAACGATAATGAAGAAAGTGGTGGTATGTATATAATCTGGAATCTTATATGTGTTGTTTATGCTGGTATTCAGATGCTTTTCTTAAAACAACACACATAGTTGCTCATAAACTCATTATGGAGGATCATACCGAGCAAACCCAAGGGAGTTTTCGTTCTAATTCTTTATATTTTCTATATTTCATGTTAAATTTATACAACGTGGGTGTCGTATATCTCAAGTGGGGGGAGGAGAATTAGAACGCTACTTGTCCTTATTTTCACAAAGAATATGCCTAATTTATGCTTAAATTTTAAAAAAATTAGCATGTTTTTTTGTAGATTATGTGGAAAACTAGAGGGGGGAGGTTGAATAGTTTACCGCTTTTTAATTTGTCGTTTAGTTTGATTATAAAAACTTAGATTCGACTTTATGTAAATTCACAATGTGCACAATATGAGCAATTTAACTAATCAAATAAGTAATGACACAATATAAAATAAGTATGCAAAATAAGAGATAAGAGATGGAAAGATCAAACCACAACACGAGGATTTATAGTGATTCGATAACGAAGCACCTCTTCGCCCTACTCCACTCCTGGAGCACCAAACTCGAGAGTTTTTTTCACTATGTCAACAAGCTCCCTTTAGGCGGAGAAAACCGTACACAACAAATAGTTTTAAATGATACTTGTGTTGTCAACAAGCTAACCCTTTGCGGAGAAAAACCGTACACAACAGTGCTTTACAACAATTTACCGACACTAAGCGAAATGTCAAGTTGTCTAAGCCTAGTTAGAAGTAGACAGATATATCACAACTAACCACATAGTTCTTCAAGACAATTATAATACCTTAATCTCTCCACACAAATTTTTCTTCACTTCATTACTTCGATCAATAACTGTGCTATGACGGTCTGTGTCAACTTCTTCATAACCTTTCTATACTTCTCTTCATAACTTCACTTCAACTAAACACTATCTTGATCATACCAATTTAACACTACTTACTAAGATCACCCTGATCTAACTATACTTACAATGATCACCACAATCTACTTAATATACACAACTACAATATACACCTTCATAATATACACACATGATTTACAAGATATGATACAATTAAAACAAGGTTGCAAGGACACACACTAAGCTATAATACTTCTTCACTTGATGGTAGGAAGTATTCTTCTTTTACACATGAGGATCAAAGCTTGGATCACTTGGAAACAAAGCTTTATGATTAAATGATCAAAAGAATGAAAGGAGAGTATAAACTCATTTAGAACAAAAAGAAAGTGTGTGCAAAAGGTGAGAAAATCAGTGGGGAATAGTCCATGACCCGTCAAAAGTATATACTTATATATGTAAATGGACCTTGGTTTTGGACTTGGATCGTATTTTGGACTTATAAATGTCTTAATGAACCCTTGTTGGGCCTTAAAGCCCAATAAGCGATATTTAGTAGTTATGAGAGTTTTGATGGACTTTTGAAAGTGAAAATGTATTTACGAAGTGATATTGAACGATATTTTGGGAAAAACGTGTTGGTAAGCGTTAACGATTGAGATTTTGGAATTTTGTCGAAAAGTGTCGAATTTGTGAAAAATGTTAAAAATAAGGTTTGAAACCTTGGAAAACGTTGTATAAACGTACGAGTCATGTCGAAATTTCATAAAAAGTTTATACTTAGAAAATTTCTTAAAAACATGATTTTTGATTTTAAATAATAAAATAATATTTAATTATTTTATTTTATTTATTTAATAAATTCACTAAACGAAAAATATAATTTTTCTCGAAACTTCTCTAAAGTGTTTATTATGAGTAAACGTTTTATTTTCAACCGTATAATGATTATTTTGAAGTGACTAAGGTGTACCGAATGGACTTGTCGAGATATATTTATAATTAATAATTATAAATATTTATTATATTACTTATCTATTTACGCTAAATAGTATAAGTATGTATTATCGAGGAATGAGATTGATATGATTGTGGAGTTAAGTCGTCAACCATCACACCACTAAATTGTTTTGGGTAATTGTACAACGCGTCTAAACTCTATGCATCAAACGTGAAGATTGTTTTGGAATTGGATGATTAAATTGGGACATTAACTGGACTAGGTCGTGTGCGGGCGTCGTTGCATTTGCTTGTGTGATTGAGATTTGGTTGCTAAAGACTTGCTTGAGGTGAGTTCTCGTAGCCCCACTTTTTACTGGTTTTTCCGTTGGGGGAAAATGATACTCAAATGTGTTTTGAAATGTTTTGAATTGATCTGTGCGAAATGTGGTTTTGTTTTTGGGACAAGTTATGTGCTTATGACTGCTATGTGAATATTATGTGCTGAATGATTGTTTGGATCGGAGGGGTACGCCTATCCCAGTATTTGCATGATTTGGATAGGATGGGTACGCCTACCCAGTATTTGTGTGATTATTGGAACAGATGGGTACATCTACCCAGGTTTATGTGTGGTCCTGCCTTAATTTTAGTGCTCCAGCTGGTAGGCCCTTTAGGTGCATAAGTGACATATGGTTATTGATTAGCGATGATGCTAAGGTTGTTTGCATATATTAACTGTCATATAACACTATTGTCCACTGTTGAAATATTGGAACAACTTTTGGGTTTAAGGTCAAACCTACGAGCTCACCAACATAATTGTTGACGTTTTCGAGTATCATTTTCAGGTGAAGTGAAAAAAGAGTAGTCTGGTGATTGATAGCAGACTTAGAAGTATCTCGTATGGAATTTCGTTTGAAGTCTTGCTTGCTTGTTGTTTGATTTTAGTTTCGGATATTTTAGAATAAGTTTGGATTATGGTCCCTTGTGTGGGCATTTGAATAATTGTAAGAGATTGTGGATTTTAGTCGCGATTTGGGACATCACTTGAGTTTGTTCAAGGTTGATGGTCTTCATTGCACTAGGAGTTTATGCAATGTAGTTTTCTCTATTTTGTATCTTGTGTTATGATTGATCATTATGTTGCATTCCCGAGTTTTCGCCTTTTTTCGAGTGTGACAGATTGGTAATTAGAGCAAAGGTTATAGAGAACTAGGTGGTTTGTCCTAGACTTTAACCTAAGATCCATCGTATATATATATATATATATATACACACTATATATATATATTACATATATATATTATATATTTATTTATATTATATATATATATATATATATATCTATCATTTTTATATATATATATATACCACACTTATATTTACACACATATAAAACACACAACACACACACACACCACACACTACAACACATTATATATAATATTCATATATTACATATATATATACATATATACATATATATATATATATATATATATATATAATATATATATATATATATATATATATATATATATATATATACAATTTGATACACACATTATATTATTAAAACTATATATATATTCACTATATATATAGACATATACATTCTTATATACGTATATTTATACACACAACACACACAACACATTTAGTTATATATATATATAGTTTTATAGTTATATATATATATATATATAGATACTATATATTTATAGACAATACATATCTATATATCTATAACTTATATATGGGGCTAACTATGACTGGATTAATATGATTTAGTGACTCAACGCCACCTCAACGATGACATGGCGCAAACAACGATGACATGGAACATATAAGACAATAATTTTAAATAATTTTCGATTTTATAATTTTTTTTTGCATTTAATTTTGAATTTTCGGATTTGTAATTATTTTTTCATTAAATTTCGAAATTTTTCTAAAAATATTGGCATTGGCAAGGTTTGAACTCATGACCTATGGTTTAGATGCAACAATGATTACCAATTGAGTCAAGTGGTAATTTGTATTTTACTTTGCAAAACATTATTCATATATTATCACTTTCAATTTAGGTATCTTACTACATTTATATAACTACTAAAAATATATTATAACTTCTAAAATATATCTTTTAGAATTATTTGACATATTATTAAAATCCTTAAAATTTATCAAGATATATACGTAACTTATAAGTCAAAACTCTAAAACACAACGTTTCCTTTTAGTTCTCTTATTGTTCTTCATTCGTGTTTCTTCCTTAGAAGGTATGGTCCCGACTTCATTCAATTTTGGGTATCTAAAAAAGCTAGATATTCATCTATCTAATTACTTGCTGCTACACTAAATTTTGCAACGCCTCTTATACACTGAATATTGTTTCAATGTAGCTTTCGTATATTATAACATTTATGAATTTATGCTTATTGTGGACCATTATACTCACCATGCTATATTCTTATTTTATTCTTATAACTGAATTATTTCGATTAAATTGTCTTACATTAAAAACGAAGCTTGGGTTTTCATTAATTTAATACATACCCTTGGATATGAGATTTCATTCTCAGATATTTGTAGGGGCTATTGTTAGTCCATATATGATTGAAGTTGACCTTTACACTTTTCTATTGAGCAACAATTATTGTATACATATATGTGGATATTAAATAGTTTTCTGACTCTTATTCGCAGATATTTAACTTTATCAACACTTATGCTGTAATTATACATACCCATCCCTTCACATTTGACGAGCTTGCACAAGCATTTATTGACAAGGTTAGAGATTATTTTCAGCTCAAGTGTATATGTGTTGGTAGTTCTATTGTAAATCGCTCACTTTTAGTTAACCAATCAACTAATTGATCTTTTGGTATGTAGCAAGGATTTTTGTTTTGTTGTTTTTGCTATGTTCTTTCAGGATTCCCTATTACTTGGCAAGCTTAATATATCCCTTCTGAAACCCCTTCTTATTGGTTTTGAGAAGGATCTGATATTGAATATGTATCTCATATCAGCAAAAACTAGAAGTATCGTGCGTTGATACAATCAGTAAGTATCATGCTCTTTTTAGGAGGCCATGAGTTTCATATTTCATTAAGTATGCAGGTTCCAGGATGCATATATTATTTTTGGCGATTGTTCACCTCTTCACCCTTTAAATTTATTGATGGTCAAATGTTATTGATATCAATATCTGTTTGGCAGATTGAACGTGATTTTTACCTTATCAGAAACCTGAGGATGGTTCCATCAGCCATTAATTATGTTTAATGTTTATTTTAGGAACTAAAAAATTTGAGGCCTCACCTATGTGCTACAACCGAAAGACTAAATACGCAATATGATGTGAGCGTTTGCATATATGAAACCACAAAGACAATTAATCATAAAGTGTTTTTTATGTATTTCTACTTAAAGTTACAAAAAAAAACGTTTCTACGCTAAGTAAGGTGAGTTTAATACAAGATGAAACTGCTGCTAATATATGATCTTTATGGGATTTGCTTATTGAAACTGCTTATATATGGGCTGTTTAGGATCAACTATGTTCAAAGATTTACAGCGAAGGCTGCAACGGGATACAAAGAAGACTGTGGATGCACGTGTCCATGCATCCAGCATGAGACATAGAAGTGAATTAAAGGTAAGCAAGCTTACCTTGCCATTAACATAAACCTGTTAAATACTTCATTATTATGCCCTGACTAATGAAGATTGCTATTTATTTTTGTTCCAGGCGCAGCCAGTTGAAGTCAATGTTGTTAGTCATCCTATCCAAAGATATGTTGTATGGTTCGGAGACTCGGTTCTTGCATGCACAACATAATTTTTTACGGTATTCTTTATCTTCTTACTGGTTGTTTGCAATGAAAATCCAAGTACAGGGGTTTGAACAGTTAGTAGCTGTACAGAAGGGCGGGTCTGCTTGCTTTGCCTATTTTTTTATATATATTATATACCTGGTGCATATGTCAAGATAATCGTGCTACCCCCCACCCCCACCTAGAAAGGCTACATCATAGTAAAACATCATTGGGTATGTGAGAACAAGTAATTGGTCAATATGCAAACTAATCTCAATTACTTCCTCTCTTCTAAAATACAGGCACTAACCCAGGAGCTTATGCTAAAGAGCTTATGGGGACTTGTGAAGACATTGTATTGGACACAAACAATGTTTCAGTGACTAACCCTGTTGAACTTCTGTGTAGAGTTTGTGTTTAATCCATGCATAATGGATATATGTTTTCTGTGTTTTCGTATTAAATGAAAGAAATCATAAGATCTAGAAAACTCCTATACGGATTATCATACACATATAATACTCATGTGAGATACTCATGTGAGATGACTGAGTTGCTAGAGATTAAACAAGTATGTCCATGTGTGTATTAGGCAAAACTTCACTCTAACAGGAGTAGTGTTATTGGACATACC